>CAUYQU010048101.1:0-12302 GCA_963574635.1 Cheracebus regulus
TGGATTTGAACTCAGACCTGGAACAAGCAAATTTAATAAATATTTACAGAACCTACCACCCCATATCCATAAAACATGTATTTTTTTCAATATTATATCATACCTATTCTAAAAGTGATCACATAATAGGAAATAAATCACTTTTTGGTAATTGCATAAGCATTTCACAGATTTAAATGAAATCCTGAGCAATAGAGCAAGATTCTTGTTCTCTCTCCCTCTTTTTCTCTTTTATTCTACTTCTTTCCTTCTCTTAAAAAAAAACTTCCCCCTTTCTCTTTCTTTCTAAAAAAAAAATGTAGTAACTCCTTAATATAAAGCCAGTATTCATACACATTTTCCTATTGCTTTGTAAGTATGTTATTCCTTGACTTGTAAACTTCTTGTCTCCTTTCACCTACCATACCTCTCTCTTTACTTCAGTTTCTTACAATTCTTAGAACTTTTAGTTGCGAAAGGGAAAAAAAAAAAAAGCAACTAGTCTTAAGAGAGCTTCCCAGTGTGAATTTTGTTAATAGTACCCTCACTGTGCTTAACAAGTTTTTATTTTGTTTTTTTGTAACGGGTGGGTTGTCTGTTTCTGATCAATTCGTAGTTAAATTCAAAGACTAAATTTCAGGGTCTTGATTTGAATGCAAGATTAACACAGTGTGGCACACTTCCATCAGGAAGTATCTAACGTCGGGACATCTTTTCCAGATGAGCAGCTATTGGTGATCTTTGTCTAGGTATTATTCATTTGGAGATGCAAAATGGTGATAACTCTAATTCCTTAATTCCTCATTGGCTAGAACACATCCATAGAAACTTATGGCCTATTTGGTTATCTCAAGATACAAATCACAGAGGAAAAGTAGGATAATTGCTTATTTCTAGTTGTCAAAATAATGAGTCGGTCCAACAGTAAAACCAGTTTTTTTAAATCCAAAACATAGCCAGAAATTTAACGACAAAAAACAAATCACATAAAAACATGAATTCACACCAGATGTTTTATGAAATAGTCTGACGAAGATTTTTAAACTTGAACACGTTAAAGAAGGAGAGAGATAGAGGTTTTCTAAGTAGCAAAAGCACTGCAAAACAAAAAGAGAATTCACCTAAAACAGGTGAATATGAAAAAGCAATTCCAAATCTAAAATTTGAAAATTACAGATACTGGCATATAGAATCAATAGAATATACCCTAGACTAGACAGAATAGAATAAAATGATAAATTGCTAGACAGTAATGAATTCACCTAATATAAAGCACAGAAAAGGGAAAAAAATGACAGAACAATTAAAGACACAAGATAAACTAAAAGACTCCAAGACAGGTCTAGCAAAAGAGAAAAGCGAAAATAACAGAAGCAAAATTTAAAGAGGTCAGAGTTTTTCAAAATTAAAGATTCAATACCTCAGACTGTAAGTAAGTATACTCTGAGTACCAGTTGGATAAACAGAAGTTTGTTCATATTTACTCAAAATACCAAGCACAAAGATCTACTTCACAATGTGTGTGCAAAACAATTTAAGAAAAACAACATGCAAACACCGGCATCACTTTGAAATGTTTACAAAACACTTAGGATATCAAACAGGGATTGGGAGAGGGAGGGACTTCAAAGTTTACTGAATAACTACCCAAAGTTTCTTTTTTAAAACACTCCTACATATAGTCATCCCTCAGTATGCACTGAAAATTGGTTCCAGAACACACGTAGGTATACCAAAATCTGCCACAGCGAAGTCCCATAGTCCATCTACTCAAGTTTCACCATCCAACTCCACGTATAAGTGGACCCATGCAGTTCAAACCCATGCTGTTCAAGGGTCAACTGCAATTAATTTCTTATGATTCTAAAAGTCAGCTGTAGATGCAACCTACATCTCAAAACAACCCCATATGGTAGGTAGTGAAATGTTAAAGTATTATTTCAAAGCATCTAGTAAATAAACACATTTTAGCCCTTAAAGAACACTGAAATGGTCAGCAGTGGAAATCCTGGAGAAAAAAAAAAAAACAGCATAAAGGTGAAGAAACAAAAATCAATTCCAGGGAAAAAATTGTGAAACAACATAAAACCATAAAACTTTATAAGACAACACGTAAGAACATCTTCATAACCTAAGGTAGAGAAGAATTTTTTAAACTAGACACAAAGCACAAATTATAAAATAGTGATAAATTCAACATTAAAATCTTTATCTTTTACTAGAGACAACATAAGAAAGAAAACAAGACACAAAGTAGGAAGAAGACATTTATAACACATAATTGGCAAATAATTAGTATTCAGAACATGTGAAGAAATTTTACCACCCAAAAAGATAAACCCAACAGAAAAATGAACAGTCATTTCAGAGAAAAGGAAATTAGTGCCCAGTAAATGATGAAAATATGTTTCTTCTCATTAATCAGAAATGCAAAGCCGGGTGCAGTGGCTCCCGCCTGTAATCCCAGCACTTTGGGAGGTCAAGATGGGCAGATCACCTGAGGTCGGGAGTTCGAGACCAGCCTGACCAACATGGAGAAACCCTGTCTCTACTAAAAATACAAAAATAGCCAGGCGTGGTGGCGCAAGACTGTAATCCCAGCTACTTGGGAGGCTGAGGCAGGAGAATCACTTGAACCCGGGAGGTGGAGGTTGCAGGGAGCTGAGATCAAGCCATTGAACTCTAACCTGGGCAACAAGAGCGAACTTCCTCTCAAAAGGAAAAAAAAAGAAATGCAACACATATAATGGTATCAAATTCACACACAATAGGCTGACTAGTTTCTGCCATCATCATGTATAAGGAAGAATGTGGAACCATCACATATATACACTGGTGATGGGAATAAACTGAATATTGGAAAGAAAACAAGTTTGCACTAATTAGTAGAGTTGAAAATGTATGTCTCCTACAATCCAGCAATTCTATTACTAGTTATAAGCCCCAAAACTAGTAAACTCTTAAGTCTCAACTCATTAGCGTTAGCAAAAAATTTAAGTCTTGACCAATGTTTTTACTTTTAATGAAACAGAATAGCATGGAATAGTACACCTGATAATATAGTGAGTCATAACTTAAAACGTGTTTCTTATTGTGAGTGGTAACAAAAAGTTTGAAAAAAAAACACTATCCTAGAGACACAAGTGCAACAAATAGACCTATGCTATTCAAGGTGTTCACAGCAGCACTGTGTATACTAACAACAAAAATAAAAATTCCAAATGTCCAACAACAGGAAATGGGTTGTAAAATATTCATACATGAAGTAAAAAAGGTAAATCAGTTAGAGCTACATACAACATGGTGAAAGAATATCCGAGGCTGGACACAGTAGCTCACGCCTGTAATCCCAGTACTCTGGGAGGCCAAGGCGAGTAGATCACAAGGTCAGGAGATTGAGACCAACCTGGCCAACATGGTGAAAACCAGTCTCTACTAAAAATACAAAAATTAGCCGGGTGTGGTGGTACGTGCCTGTAATCCCAGCTACTCAGGAGGCTGAGGCAGGAGAATTGCTTGAATCCAGGAGGTGGAGGTTGCAGTGAGCCGAGATCACAACATTGCACTCCAGCCTGGGCAACAAAGAGAGACTCCAACACAAACAAACAAAAAGAATATCCAGACAATAGAGTTAAGGGGAAATATGAAGTTACAAATAAACTCATACAGAAGGATTCCATTTAGAGTTCAAAAACCAACAAAACAACAAAATAGTTTAGGGATACAGATAGATCTGGTAAAACTAAAAGAAAAGCAAAGGTAAGAAAGGTAGTAGTTAAAGAGTGTGGGGAGGGACACAAAGAAATAAGGATTACATTCTTAAACTGTATATTAGATACAAAGCTGTTCATTATGTCTTTGTATCTTACATGTATTTTTAAAACATTATATGTATTTTAAAAGAAAAAATTTAAATAAAGCTGAAAGATACACAGGTGTTCAGTACACAGATGTTTATTTTATATTTTATCTTTAAACTGTACATATATATTATATATTCTCTTTTAGGTCTGAATCATTTAATAATGGTTTTAACTTTAACAATAAAAAGATTCCAGTTGCCTGATCATTTGGAAAAAAATTTAAAAAAAAAGAAAACAATAAAAAGACAAGTAGGAAGAGATAAATGTAAATCAAAACAAGCAAGCAAACAGGCGTTAAGTTTCCCTGCTTCTTAATTTATACAATTACAATGAAAGCACGGAATAATTCTAGAAAGGAATTTTCCTCAAAAAGAAAAACAAGTACTTTAAAATAAGAAATCTATTACAGAAAATAACTGGGGGGGAGGGGGAGGAGGGTGTGTGTGTGTGTGTGTGTTGGCCCAGCACAGTGGTTCATGCCTGTAATCCCAGCACTTTGGGAGGCTGAGGCGGGCGGATCACTTGAGGTCAGGAGAGCGGGACTACCTGACGAACAAGGCAAACGCTGTCTCTACTAAAAATACAAAAATTAGCCAGCTGTGGTGGCACATGCCTGTAATCCCAGCTACTTGGGAGGCAGTAGAATCCCTTGGGCCAGGGAGGCAGAGGTTGCAGTGAGTTGTAGGTTGCAGTAAGCCAAGATTGTGCCACTGCACTCCAGCCTGGGTGACAGAGCGACACTCCATTTTGAAAAAAAGAATCCCTTTATACCAAAAGTACTATGTTATTTTGAATGCTGCCAGGACTTTTTGCTTAAATGAAGATTACATAACACTGAAAGGATATGAAATATAACTACCAATTTATGCCAGGTAATTAATCCTAGAAGAAGAGACAAAAATTCAGCTTTCATCACTCTACAACTAACTTAAGATTTATGAATTATTTCTTTTCTCCCCAAAACCTCAGACAAGCTAAATGCCTGGGCTATATTTTACATATTATCCCAAGGCTAATCTTGAATGTATATCTAACCTTTGAACATCATAGGTTTAAACTATGTGGGTCCATTCATGCAGATTTTTTTTCAGTAACTATGTTGGAAAATATTTTGGAGAATGCAACAATTTGAAAAAAACTTGCAAAGAAACCACAGCCTAGAAATATTGAAAAAATTTAAAAAATGGTATGTCACGAATACATAAAATATATGTAGATACCAGTCTATTTTATAATTTACTACCATAAAACATACACAAATTAGAAAGTTAAAATTTATCAAAACTTACACAAACACAAACTAGACCCTATATGGTGACTGTACATGGTGCCATTTGCAATGGAAGGAAACGTAAACAAACATATAGTAGTAAATCACAACTGCATAAAATTAACTGCAGTACATATTGTACCACTGTAATAATTCTGTAGCCACCTCCTGTTGCTATTACTGTGAGCTCAAGTGTCTGAAGTATCCATGACCTATCCATGACTCTACCTCCACATGAGCAGTCTGTCCTTCCAGTACAAGTATCACAGCAAAAAGTGATCTCTTGTAGTTCCTGTGTATTTTTCATCTTTTTTAGCACAACACTGTAAACCCTGAATAACACCATGGTACCCACGCCAAGTGCCACTAGTAATGCTGGAAGTGCTCCCGAGAAGCAGAGAGAAGTCATGACATTAGAAGGAAAAGTTGAATGACTTGATGCATACAGTAGACTGAGGTCTGCAGTTGCAGTTGCTCACCATTTCAGACAGATGATTCATTTTACAAACAGATGATATAAACTTATGGTATCGATAAACAGTACAGTATTGTAAATGCACTGTCTTTTGACTTTCTTAGTAACATTTTCTTTTTAGTATTGTAAGAATACAGTATATAATATACATAAGCACACAAAATACATGTTAATTGACTATTTATGTAATTGGTAAGGTTTCCAGTCAATAGTAAGGTACTAGTAGTTAAGTTTCTGAAGAGTCAAAAGTTACACAAAATTTTTTGACTGCACAGGGAGCTGGAGCCCCTATTGTCCAAAGGCCAGCTGAATTTTTTATTTGAAAAGTACTCCAAAATTTTCAAGCTCAGAAATACTTCAAGTTAAAACTAAATCAAATTATTTAGCCAAAAAAAAAAAGCAAAAGAACTAAGCCACTTTCACAAAAGGATCCAATTTAAACTTAAAATTATAGCAAATATCTAGGTCAAACTGGAAGCTATTTAAGAAATGATTCCCCAGCAATGGAGTACCAAGCAGATTATACAGCACAATACCTGAAACTGTACCCAGAAATAAGAGCACTAAATACTACTTCGAGAAATTCCCTTCACAGAAATCATGATGTTCAGCCAACCCGAAGAGATCCAGGCTATAGAAAACTATATAAAATAATTATAGGAAACATTTCAAATGAACATGACTTCCTAATAAAGTAGGTAAGTACAGGTCAGTAGCACGTAAGTGAATTCAACCTGTGTGGATATTACAGATTTAAGGAAACATCTTCAATGCTCTGCAACACAGCATTCAGAACACTAGGGAGTTTTTGGTGCATAGCTTAGCTTGTCCAATTTTATTTCAAAAGATAATTAGATCTAAACAGGCATTCACTGAATTATTTACATGCAGATTCCACTTAGAAGACTTACATTACTGATGAACAAGATTAACTGGTACTAAGCACAAGTTTGTTGGGTTTTTTTTTTTTGAGCGTTTCACTCTTTCACCCAGGCTGGAGTGCAGTGGTGCAATCTCAGCTCACTGTAACCTCTGCCTTCCGATTTCAAATGCTTCTCCTGCCTTAGCCTCCCAAGTAGCTGGGATTACAGGTGCGCCACCATGCCTGGTTAATTTTTGTATTTTTAGTAGAGACGGAGTTTCACCATGTTGGCCAGGCTGGTCTCAAACTCCTGACCTTGTGATCCACCCGCCTAAGCCTCCCAAAGTGCTGGGATTACAGGCATGACCCACTACACCGAGCCTAAGTACAAGTATTTTGCTGAAATTCATGTTTTAAATTGTTTTCCACTCCACTCTCCGAAGAGTAAAAACCTGAAACCCTTATTTATTATTATTATTATACTTTAAGTTCTGGAGTACATGTGTATAACGTGCAGATTACATAGGTATACACATGCCATGGTGGTTTGCTGCACCCATCAACCCATCATCTACATTAGGTATTTCTCTTAATGCTATCCCTCCTCTAGCCCCCCATCCTCCAACAGGTCCTAGTGTGTAATGTTCCCCTTCCTGTGTCCATGTGCTCTCACTGTTTAACTCCCATTTATGAGTGAAAACATGCAGTGTTTGGTTTTCTGTTGCTGTGTTAGTTTGTTTGGAATGATGGTGTCCAGCTTCATTCATATTCCTGCAAAGGACATGAACTCATCCTTTTTATGGCTGCATAGTATTTCATGAAACTCTTATTCTTAGAGTTTCACTTTATATGGCATTCCAAATACCACTCAGCCATGCTAATAAAGGATGGAAAGTAAAGCAAAAAACTCAATGAGTCCCAATCATTTTCAAGCATCCTTCATTCAAATTAAGCACTACCAAAGGGTCAGACATACAGTTCACAGCGATGAACAAGACAAGTCCCTGTCTCACAATGCTTATATTCTTGTAGGTGAGACACCAACCATATAAAGAAATAAGCATATTATAACGTCAGGTAGTGACTGATGGTACAATGGAGAAAAATAAGGCTGCAACAAAGAACAGGGAGGTTATGCATTAGGTAGTATAATCAGGGTTACCTTTTCTGAGGTAACCATTAAGAAATGTCTGTAAGATCACGTAAGAATAACTCATAATGAACATACGCAGGAAATGAGACAGAAAAATTTCTTGGAAACTAAACGGATGACATTCTATCTACTGCTTTCCATGTAACTAAAACATTTTGTAACATGTGGTTTAAGTAGCTTTATTTTCTCTTGAAAATAGTAAATGAAAAACTTCAATTCTTTAAACACTAAAGAGTTAACCTTCTAACTCCTATGGGGGGGCGGGATCCTTATAACCTTAATTTAGCTTTGTAACACCTAACATTAGACAACTACACACAGATAGCTTTTTTTTTTTTTTCAGAAAGCATTCTTATAAAACAGCTCAATGGGTAAAAATGGGCTAAGTCAGAATGCCTCGGTTAAAATTCAGGCTCCTCCTAAAGACATTTGCTGCGTCTTTGAACAAATAATTTAACTAGTCTCCCTGGTTTTCACCAAACAGTACCTATCACATAAGGTTGTTGAAGGGACTAAATATGATAATGCACATAAAGCATTTAGAGTCTAACAGCAAATGGGTACTCCAATGTTAGCTATCATTTATGAGGCAACTACTGAGATTAAATAATTCCCTAGTGACCCTTAGGCAGGTTAAGATCACACATGCAGTAAGTGGCACTGACTAGCAAAACTAAATTCAAGCTCAAGGTCTTCAGACTCCCTAGTGTTTACGCTCTTTCCACTACAGCACAGGACACTATGTAATTAAAGAATTGGACAATAAAGAACTTGCATAAAACCTTAGAATTAATAAGGTCTAAGACCTGTAGGTCTCCTAACTACTGAATTCCAGCCTATTATACCAGACCAGACTGTTTCCTTGACAACTCAATGACTGATGTGTAAGAAGAATTGTCCCACATTTTCCAGTGAAACTATAGTACAACATCATGTCTCCTTATAGACAATGTACTTACTTGAATTCACGTTAAGTTCTGATAACTAATTGTAGATGTTACTCAGAGTCAAAATAAATAAATGTAAGTAAATAACATTCTCCTCTAGTAATCATTAGGCTGCTATGATCCTATGGCCCCTATGAAACCTATTCAAAGTGGAAGCTGTCTTAAAGGCTCTCTCACTGGATTAACTGACATTCTCCTCCTTTGTAAAAATACATGGTCTGGTGTCTTCAGAAAGCTGTTTCTGGCTAGCAGTTACTCTCCTACTCACTTATTTCTATAAATTCATTAAATGTGAAAATAGAGTCAAAAGGTACTACTTACATAAAAATGACATTAAATCCTTTGGAAAGTCTTGATGAATAACTGGAAAAAATCCATAAAGATTTTATAATTGGAGAGTTTCCCAGTTCCTACATTTTCATTCCAGCTTAAAGAAACAAATACCAGGCTGGGCGCGGTGGTTCACATCTGTAATTCCAACACTTTGGGAGGCTGAGGTGGGTGGATTACTTGAGATCAGGAGGTCAAGACCAGCCTGGCCAACACAGTGAAACCCCATCTCCACTAAAAACACAAAAATGAGCCAGGCGTGGTGGTAGCCACCTGTAATCCCAGCTACTTAAAAGGTTGAGGAAGAAGAACTGCTTTAACCCGGGAGGCGGAGGTTGCGGTGAGCCAAAATCACGCCATTGCACTCCAGCCTGGGCGACAAAGCAAGACTCCATGTCGGAAAAAAAAAAGAAAAAAGAAAATAAACCCATATAGAAATCATAGATAATGCATTTAAAGTACAATCTATGAAAAGAAAATCAGGATAACCTTTTCAGAAAGGTGAACCTTAAGAAATCAGTACAAATAAAAAGAAAAAAGTAAAAGCAAGTGTTTTAAGTGAAAACATTTAAGGTGCACATATAGTTTGAGTCCTTGCTTTAACCAACTTTTTGAATTAACTAACGAATGGTCCTAATCATGTGAGGTATGTAAGAGGATCTCTACCACACTCTAACATCACTCCTTCCACCAAGCAGTTCCCAAAGGCTCTATGCCGCTTTCTTCCACTCTCTGCCCAACCCTAAAAGAGGAAAGGAGCAAACTGTAAACTACATGTATCCAATAATGAGGTATCCATCAAAGGAAGAAATGCAAGATGAGAATTTCCTTTTTTCTTTTTAAGACAGGGTCTCACTCTGTCACCCAGACTGGAGTGCTGTGGCAGGATCTCAGCTCACTGTAACCTCTACCTCCCTGTCTCAAGCAATCCTCCCACCTCAGCCTCCCAAGAAGCTGGGACTACAGGTGCATGGCACCATGCCTATTTTTGTATTTTTTGTAGAGACAGGGTTTTGCTATATTGCCGAGGCTGGTCTCGAACTGCTGGGCTCAAGCACTCCACCTACCTAGGCCCCCCAAAGTACTGGCATTACAGATGTGAGTCAACACACTCAGCAAGGATTTAATTATTTTGTTCAACGAATCCTTATTGAGGACCTGCTACGTACTAGACACTGCTCTGAACTCTTGAGAGTCATCAATAAACAAAACAGACAAAAAGCCTATCCTCATAGAAGTTACATAATACTATGTGTACAGGAGTACAGGGAAGAAACAATAAACACAATCAGGAAATGATATAGTATGACACAAGGTGATAAGTGCTATAAAGAAAACAGAGCAAGGTACAAGAATCAGATGTAGGTGAGTGCAGTTTTAAATAAGCAGATCTTTTACAGAAAGTGACATTTAAAAAGCAAAGACTAGACAAAGACAGTAAGCCATGCATATATCTTCAGGAAAAAAAGTGACCTGAGGGGCAACAGCCAGTGTAAAAAACAGCACTGTTTCCTCCATAGCACTTGTCACCTTCTTGCCAGGTGAAGGAAATACTATATAATTTCCTCACTGATTGTGTTTATCACCTCTTTCCCTTACCCTCAAACACAGACTATTACATAACTATCAGGGCAGAGCTTTTCATCTGTTTTGTTTATTGATTGATCCTAAGTGTTTAGGGCAGTGTCTGGCATATGTAGCTGCCCCTAGGAAAGCCAATCAGACCACAGGGAAACAAGCAGAGAGAAGATAGTAGCTAACCTTAGAGGTAAGGGGGAATGGGGTGAGCAGAAGTGTCCAAATTCTGTATGGCCTTGAGGACGTTAAGAACTTCAGCTTTCACTCTGCATAGAGAAAGTCACTGTAGCATTCTGAGAAGGTAAGTGATACAATCCAGTTGCTGTGTTGAGAAGACTGGAGGGAGCTAGTGCAGAGGCAGGGAGATCAGTTAGGAGGCTAATAGCAGAAATCTAGGTAAGAGATATGAATTGCTTGGACCAGGCTAGTGAGCAGTGGAGACAGTAAGTACTGATTAGATTCTGGTTATATTTTCAAGATACAACAGAGCACAGAATGCCAAGTGTGAAAGACATAAGTCAGGGATGACTCCAACGTTTTTTTAACCTGAATGCTGGATGGAGCTGCCATCAGATAAGATGGGCTAGGCTGCATATGAGGTAGGTTTAAGGAAAAATACGTAAGTTTAGTTGGAGTTGACCACTGCATATCCAAGTGAATAGACCTAACAAGGTATGTGGAAAGTCTGGGCTGGAGATATAAATGAGCCATCAGCACACGGGTATTTAAAACCATGACACTGGATAAGATTGTCAGACAAATATAAAAACAAAAGTGAAACAAGGACTGAGTATGTCAACTTTAAGAGTAGAAGATAATTCATAAGATACAATGAACAAAGCAATTAGGAGAAAGCCCAAAAAACAGAATGTCCTGGAAGAGTGCAAACAAATTACATTTAGTGTATAAATCACTTTGCTGAAACCAGATTTAAGTTATGGTTAAAAGTTCTTAATCAGCCTGTAGTAGTTAAGATGAGTCGTAAAATACTAAGCCATAACTTTGTTTCACAGTATATCCTATACATTTCCTAGGAATATTATATTTTCTATCAGAGTGTCTACTAAAATTGTTATAATTAAAAGTATATCTTGCCTTTTTTTTTTACATGAAACCAATTAAACACTTGTACCATTTTTTAAAAAAGAAGAAATAGCCTAGTTTTCTCTGCTACCTGTCAAAGACCAAAAACACATTTAAGCACAACAGCCTGGCACACAATTGTAAACTATCATTATTTCTCTTTCTCTAGACCTGAGATACTGAAGGTTAAATTAAACTCCTTAGTTCACAGCACATAAGGTTCTTCCCCTTACTGTTTAATTTTCTATTTATAGAGGGAGGGGGAAAGCCTTATAATCTCATCTAAACCAATGTTTTCCCTATGATTTACAAACAAATTACATTTTTCTGATCAGGACATTCAAAAGTCATGTTCACAGGAACTGAAAAAGGAAGGAATGAAATGCAATTCTCTTTGTGCATGAGTGATCATCAGTGTCACTTCTAGAGAAATAATTACTTGCTTCTATCCTCTAAGTATACTCTGGATTTACCTTCAAAGTCACTAAAAACAGTACAGAGAACAAACAGGTCATAAGGTGTATTTTCAAATATATGTATGATCTTTCAAAGCACAGTTTTTCTCATTTATTACATATTAGGTCAGATTCCCAAGAGAACCAAAACCTTCCTAAAACCATTAAGTTCATTAACAATTTTATAGTTTTACAAAGTATTGGAAATCTTTTAGGTTACAATTTCATTTGCTATAAAAATTATAAGCATACAACGAAAAATACACCGTCCATTCAAGTTAAGAACTTACACATAGGAAATGTGTGA
>CAUYQU010048103.1:0-23750 GCA_963574635.1 Cheracebus regulus
AAAAAAATAATAATAAATAATAGCACTAGCTACATCATTGAGGCAGAAAGCTAATAAAGAAATTCTGGACTTAATTCAACAACTATTCAATTGGACCTAATAGACAGATACAGAATACTCCACCCATCAACCAAAAAATACACATTTTTCTCATCTGCACACTGAACACACTCCAAGATCGACCACATGCTTGGCCACAAAGCAAGTTTCAATAAATTCAAAAACTCAAAATTATAACAGCCACACAATTATATGTAAACTTAACAACTTGGTCTTGAATCACTTTTTGGTGAAAAATGAAATTAAGGCAGAAATTAAAAAGTTATTGGAAATAAATGAAAACAGAGACACTGCATACCAAAATATCTGGAATGCAGCAAAAGTAGTGTTAAAAGGAAAGTTTATAGTGCTAAAAACCTATCTCAAAAAGTCAGAAATATCTCAAATTAACAATCTAACATACTTTGCAGAACTAGAAAAACGAAAACAAACGAACCCTCGAAATAGCAGAAGGCAAGAAATAACTAAACTCAGAGCAGAACTGAATGAAATTGACACCTAAAAATCCATACAAAGAATCAAGGAAACCAAAAGTTTGTTTTTTTGAAACGGTAAATAAGATTAATAGACTGCTAGCTAGAAAACAAAAAAAAAAAGAGAGAGAGAGAGGAGATTTAAATAGGAACAAACAGAAATGACAAAGGTGACATTACAACCGATCCCACACAAATACAAAAGACTCTTAGGGACTTTAATACATCCTTTTTGAACACAAATGAAAAATCTAGAGGAAATGGATAAATTACCAGAAACACACAACCTTCTAAGATTGAACAGGGAAGTAACAGAAACCCTTAGCAGATCAATGTCAACTTCTAAATTTGAATTAGTAATAAAAAACCCACAAACCAAAAAATGCCCCAGATCAGATGCATTCAGCCAAATTCTAGCAGACATACAAAGAAGAGCTGGTCCCAACTCTCCTGAAACTATTCCAAGAAACTGAGGAGTCACTGCTTCCTAACTCATTGTACAAAGCGAGCATCATCCTGGTACAAAATCTGGAAAACACACAACAACAACAAAAAGAAAACTACAGGCCAATATCCCTTATAAACATAGACACAAAAATCCTCAACAAAATACAAACAAACTAAATACAGTAGGACAGCTCAAAGTTAATTCTCCCTGATTAAGTAGGTTTCACTCCAGGGATGCTGTATATTGTATATTTATATTCTTCTGGGTATGAATATAAATTTGCATTGTACATGACTATATATGAATATTATTAATATAAATTTATATGTTGTATATATGAGAAATGTGAATATAAATATATGTATACATGACATATGTGACGTGTATATGACATATATGACATGACAAATGAATGTGTATATGACGTATATGAATATAAATGTCATATTTATGACATGAATATAAATATGTTGTATATTTATATTCATCCAGGATGCTGTATGTTGTATATTTATAATATACAACAGAGATTGTTCCCATTTGTGTCTCCAGCCAACTTCTTGAGTAAAGGAATTTTCTTTTATTATAATTGCTGAAATAATTGCAATTTTTTAGAAAACCTGTTCAATGAATTAAGAACTAATTTAACTACCTATCTCATTCAGTTGTCTAACCTAAAGTTTCTGAGACATTCTTCAAATACTCCTCTGGTCCTTCCAGCCAGCCACCACTATCACTATCACTACCACTGTTGTCTGGGTTTCAGCTACTTACTTTACATTATTTAAGACTTTTAAATACTTTATAAAATAAGTATTACTAACTTATATACCAATACATAAACCAACATTCATGATGATTAAGTAATTTGTACAAATTTAACTAACTGTAAGTGAAATATAAGAATTAAACCACGCTGCATCTCGCTCAAAATGTTTTCTACCATGACTCGCAGCTGGAAGAATTTCTGTTCGTGGTATCTCAGAAAAAGCAATTGCTCATGCATAGGCTTATATGCTAAGAGCAGACAGTGAATATGTTTAAAATATTTTAGGCAGAGTTCAGTAGCTCACACCTATAATTGTAGCTCTTTGAGAAGCCAAGGAGGGAGGATTGCTTCTTGAGGCCAGGAGTTCAAGACCAGCCTGAGCAACATAGCAAGACCCAGTCTCTACAAAAAAATAAAAATAAAAAATAATTAGCCAGGCATGGAAGCATGCACCTGTAGTCCTAGTTACTCTAGAGGCTGAGGTGAGAGAATTGCTTATGCCCAGGAGTTCAAGGCTGCAGTGAGCCATGATTGTGTCACTGCACACCAGACTGGGTGATAAAGCGAGACTGTATCAGAAAAATAAAATATTTTAATGAATAGTCTCAAGTACTTGAAGGAGTAGTAGATACATTATTTAATTAGCAATAGGGCAACAACATAATTTCTTAAAGCTGGAGTAAAATGCTATAGCAAGATATGTGTTTCACAGAGTTATGGAAAACTAGGAGAAAAACCTGGGAGCATAAAGAGATTAAATCAGTGGAATGACAAATGTGGAATGATGAAGATTCATTTGTGAAGACCATTTAAACTTGATAGATATTTTAGGTAGGAAACTTCTCAGGTCACAGAGAGTCCAAAACCTCAGGAAGTAACGTAAAGTCACAGAAACATACTGTCTGCTCAAATAAACTTGATATTTTTTTTTTCAAAATAATTTGGTTTACAGTGTTCATACGTAACAAAAAAGGGGAAGTATTATAAATCAGATTCTTGTATGCACAGGGTATCGGTGTGAAGCCCTCCAATCCTGGGTCCAGGCAAACAACATGAGGAGCAAAAACCTGTTTAACTCCTTCAGTACTGCCCTCTAGTCCCACCCCCACCCCAAAATCAGCTCCATCCCACCCACAGTGGGCCTTCCATGGCCCCAGTCTTTTCAGCCTAGCCCTCCCAGCCCCTGCATAACTGCAGTTTTCTGTTGACAGAATCATTCACCAGGCTCTGCCTGCTTCCATCATTAAAATCTCCTCTTCCAGGTAATCGCCACCCACACTTTCTAATACTGTGCCACAGGTGTTCTGCCCCTAGAGTGTTGCGGGCACACACCCATGTTATCCTCATATTCTCCTTCAGGGGAAGACAGAGAGATGCCATCAGCTCCTTAGCATCTCAACACTCAGCTTTGCCAGCACTGGCTTGAGACTGTTCCAGGCCTGGACAGATGCCACACCCAGCTCCAGCCAACCCCCAGGAGCCCTTACTCAGCTCAGCTGAGGGCAGAATTTCACATTTTGTTTACCCTGTATAGACAAGGAGGAAAGTCAAGGCCAGGGCCTGGCAGAAGCTGGTCCAGAGCAAACATATACACATGAGCACGCACGCGTGCATGCACACACACACACAAATACAAAAGTGGAGGTTGGGGCAAGTACCAGCACCTCAGCCTGTCGGTGCAGGTGATAGTTACAAAGCTAAGTGCTAGGCCAGGAACAGTCCAGCCAGCACAGTTGACTCCTCTATGGACTGGGGCCAGTGCAGCCACAGCATTCCAGTACTCAGCCCGTCACTCAGCTGGGAGAGCAGCAACTGCTGCCACATGCCCAAAAACAGCTCGTCCTTTCACTACAGTGGAATGCAGTGAGGGCGGGTGAGAAGATCGTGGGTCGGTTATTTCATTCATCTTCTTTTTACAACTTCACTTTCAGAGACTTCAGAGTACCATGTCTAAAACTTGGTTTTTGTGTGCCAAAGGCAGGCTCTCTTCCCTTGAGGTTGATCTACAGCACAAAAATAATTCATAAAATGGAGAGACGTGAAATATCATGAAAATTAGGATAAGCAATTTAGAGAATGGATTATTGAGAGTAACTGAGACTCCCTGGAGGACAACTGGATTTAGGATGTAAATATCAGGAATCTGGAGTAAGTGACTGCAATATAGTGTGTGCACTACACTCAGTTTAAATCCCTGCATAGTGAATTCAAAGCAAATGTCCTAGAGAACTGTTTAATGGTTATTATTCAAAACCTAGTGTGGAATTTGCAAAAATTACATGGATTTCCAGTGATCCTGGAAATCTGTCACATAATTGCTACAGCAATCAAAGCATAGCAGGCCTTTTTTAGAGAAATTAAACCTAAAGTACCTAGATGGCTATTCTAGTCCTTAATATTCTAGTTGGTTCTGAAGGATTTCACCAACCTGCTTCTGTCTCCTTTTATACAACTTCAACTCATTCATGGAAGTTAGTTTTCTTATTTCCAACTAGTATATACATTCTGAGTATAAAGTAAATTAAATGAAAAATATATCATATTAAATATGCACAAAATATAAGATTTAGGTCAACAAAGATATTTCTGTTTCATAAAAGTTCTTAATGTGGTATGTCAGCTTCGATATTGTATATAGTAATACGCTGATGAATGTCTCTTTCTTTGGTCCCTTTTGTGTCTCTCACTGTAGGAGAGGAATGCATGTATAGTCTATTAAGGCTGTTTGCTTAATTATTGAAGCAATTATTTTCTTGATTAAAAAGAAGAATCAAAACTATTATTATTTAATGTTTGAATAAATTGGAAGCTAAAAAAATTGTTTCCCTTTCTAGGTTAAAGACCTAAGATGATTATTTTACTAATTATACTTAATTAGGTCTGCTCTATCATATTTCCCAAGCTCAAATTAATAAGAGTGATTACAATATTAATATTAGTATTAAAATAGGTCATCACCTTCAAATATTCCAGTGTTTACCAGTAAAATTTTCCAATGCATGTATGATAATGCTAGAAGAGATAGGTTCACAAAAGTGATAATTATATCATAGTCATGTTGTGACCTTCTGAGATGATGTCACCATTTGATAGGAAAGGCAGGTTTCTCACCAGCTAGAAGCAGCTGATATATGCATAATATTGTTTTTTTAAACTAAGTATTGGTCTAGAATAATTTCTTAAATAATTATATTTCCATAAGTGCCATCACATTTATTCTAATGATATACATATAATATTAGTTGTGGAAAATGAGTATCTCCAGCATTTTAAAGGGAGAAGCGGAAGCAGAAAATATCTAGAGACCTTACCGATAGTCACATTGTAAATTTCAAAGGCAGTGATATAGGAATTAAGAAGAATGTACTGACCCAGCAATCCAATTACTGGGTATAAATCCAAAGGATTATAAATCATTCTATTATAAAAACACATGCACCCATATGTTCATTGTGGTGCTGTTTACAATAGCAAAGACCTGGAACCAACCCAAATGCCCATCTCGACAAGGAAAATGTGGCACATATACACCATGGAATACTAAGCAGCCATAAAAAACGACGAGTTTGTGTCCTTTGTAGGGACACGGATGAACCTGGAAACCATCATTCTCAGTAAACTGACACAAGAACAGAAAATCAAACACCACATGTTCTCACTCATAGGCAGCTGTTGAACAGTGAGAACACATGGACACAGGGAGGATATCACACACTGGGGTCTGTGGGGAGGAAATACGGGAGGGATAGCGGGGGGCGGGGAGTTGGGGAGGGATAACATGGGGAGAAACGCCAGATATAGGTGATGGGGATGGAGGCAGCAAACCACATTGCCACGTATGCACCTATGAAACAATGCTGCTTGTTCTGCACATGTACCCAAGAATCTAAAGTGCAATAAAATGTATTAAAAAAGAAGAAAAGAAGAAAGAAGAAGAAGAAGAAGAAGAAGAAGGAGGAGGAGGAGGAGGAAGAAGAAGAAAAGAAGAAAGAAGAAGAAAGAAGAAAGAAGAGGAAGAAGAGAAGAAGGAAGAAGAAGAAGAAGAAGAAGAAAGAAGAAGAAAGAAGAAGAAAGAAGAAGAAAGAAGAAAGAAGAAGAAAGAAGAAGAAAGAAGAAAGAAGAAGAATGTACTGGGGACCAGGTGCCGTGGCTCACACCTGTAATCCCAGTACTTTATGAGGCTAAGGTGGGTGGATCACAAGGTCGGGAGTTTGAGAACATCCTGACCAAGATGGGAAAATCCCATCTCTACTAAAAACACAAAAAGTAGCCAGGTGTGGTGGCAAGAGCCTGAGGCGGGGAACCGCTGGAACCCGGGAGGCAGAAGCGGCAGTGAGCCGAGACTGGGCCCCTGCACTCCAGCCTGGGCGACAGAGCAAGACTTTGTCTCAAAAAAAAAAAAAAACCCAGAAAGTACTTGGGCAAACAGTGAGGGTACTGGAGCCCTTGGCGAGGTTTTCCTTTTAATGAAAAGCAGCCCCCAAACCATTTTCTTTTCTAACAAAGAGCAGCCTGTAAAATCGAGCTGCAGGCATAGACCAGCAAGTGAGAAGCTCGCACGGGGCAATGATGGCAGTTGTGACAACAGGAAAAGGCTACCTGTGACTAGGCATGATCACAGTGGCGACTCCATCTTCTCATCTCTTTGCCAGCCACGTGTACAGTAAGGAGCAGACAGGATGGCACTGACCAAGTGGAAAGCCCATTTACATAATAAGATTAGGGTGGGAAAACCAGCCTTCTCTGCCTGCTATGGAAACGCCAAACCTGGTCAAACCAATCTGTGGGCCCTCCGTAAATCAGCCGCTGCGTCACCTAAAGCCTGCCTATAAAATCTGCTGCAATCCAATGCAGGCCAGCTTTTCCCTGTCAGACACCTCTCCCACAAAACAGGGAGAGCTGCTCTCCTCTCTGCGTTCATCTGCCTGTTAAACTTGCTGCTCCTTAACCCACTCACATGTGTTCCTGTCTTTAATCTTCTTGGCGTGAGATGATGAACACCAGGTATTTACCCCAAATAACAATGCAGCTTCATTAGCAATATCATTCTGATGCACATTGCATTCAAGGTTATACTGCTTTCTCATCTACAAAAAGTGCTTTCCCCATAAAGCACAGTAGAAATTCTCTGAACATATTACGAAGCTTCAGTGGCTTCCACCCACTACCTCCCCAGTAGCTCTGAAAATATTCATCACACCTAGAATGTCCTCATACTGAAAATGGCCTCTGCTTTGGCCACTTGCTAGTGACAGCCCCAGACTCTGAGTCGTTTCAATCTCTTTTAAATAAAATGTGCTGATAACAGCAACCACTGGATTAATTGCAAACTCCTTCCAGAGAGCTCATCTATCTCAAGCTCCAGGTCCACTTTCACCCTTGGTCACTTCCCTACCCTTAGCGCTTCCACTCTTCTGGGAAGTTCATGGGTGGGCCCTATGGGTACCTTTGTGATTTACTTATCATTTCTTTCTTTCCTTGTCAGTTATTTTTGAAAGGTTAGAAAACAAAGAAAACAAAGCAAATTTACTCACAGACTGTGTTGCCAATTAGAAAAGATTCCTGTCTACGTCCTTTTTAATTTTGGTGATTTATTATTTGGTACTTCCTGGAAAATAATTAGGCAAAACAAAATTTCTTTCAAAAAATAATTTCACAAACACTCAACACATCACACAAATCTCATAGTTGTTTTCAATAGATTATTCTTGCTCCTTTCCAAATTCAATATTTCTTTCCTTTTATGTTTTATATCAAGCTTGTCCAATCCATGGCCAAGGGGCCACATGTGGCCCAGGATGGCTTTGAATGTGGCCCAACACAAATTCCTAAAATTTCTTGAAACATAATGAGATAGTTTTTGCAATTTTTTAAAGCTCATCAGTTATTGTTAGTGTATTTTATGTGTGGCCCAAGACAATTCTCTTCTTCCA
Source organism: Cheracebus regulus (assembly GCA_963574635.1). NCBI lineage: Eukaryota > Metazoa > Chordata > Mammalia > Primates > Pitheciidae > Cheracebus > Cheracebus regulus. The sequence continues at coordinate 7,684 of CAUYQU010048103.1, forward strand.
TTGTGGCCCAGGGAAGTCAAAAGATTGCACACCCATATGACCATTTAAAAAATTACTTAAGCAATTATTGCTTATTGTGAATTGTCAAAAATGTAAGTATGCAAAAACTAGAAAAAGATGTTTTCAGTTATACAACCTCATATATATTTTTTCACTTTTTTTATTGTACTTTAAGTTCTGGGGTACATGTGTAGAACGTACAGGTTACATAGGTATACATGTGCAATGGTGGTTTGCTGCATCCATCACCCCGTCATCTACATTAGATGTTTCTCCTAATGCTATCCCTTCCCTAGCCCCCTATCCTCTGCTATCCCTACCCTAGCCCTGAACCAAGGACAGGCCCCAGTGTGTGATGTTCTCCTCCCTGGGTCCATGTGTTATCATGCCCATTAATACTGTGGGGTTCATTTTTCCAGATGTATTTTCTTACTTCCCACTGATTTCTCATCATGGTCCTGTTTACTGAGATGCTAAGGAATCCCTAAGCCAGGCATCCTTTCAGTATGTTTCTCTGCCCATTATAGGGTCATCTGGCTTTTCATCTATTCTTTCTCAAATCTATTATTTATGTTATAAATGATGCCTTTTCATACTCAATATATCATGGTTCTTATAATATAAAGCTTTGTTCTCCCAAGGCTCTTCTCTCTGTCATGGACTTCAAAAGTCCATTTTTTTTTTTCACTCAAAACCGGGCAATGATTCTTTCTCTATGTATTTCTATGGTAACAACCCTAGACTGAGGTCAAAGTATAAATAAAGACTTCCCTGGTACTATAGTGAAAAGAATTAGAAGGAAAAATCTCATAAGCTCATGTTAAAATACAACATGTATATGGAGGGTGTATAATTGCTAAGAATATTTACTTTCATATATATTTTTAACTAAAAATAAGATTACAATTGTTACAACATTTTTCTGCTTTAATATAATATACATATATTTTATGACAGTGTACATAAAACTTTGCTTACTTTCCAATAGCTGTATGCTCTTCTATTGTTTGGATGCATCAGCCTTAAGTAATCTGTCCCTTATTGATGAAAAATGCCATAGTGAACATCTCTATACATATTAATAAAATACCTAAAATAATTACTATCTCAAGGTTTCAAGAGTTAGTCACATTTGAAATGTTATGCAGTTTTATCAAATGCCATCCATTAAATGTCTAAGGAATTTAACCATTGTTATGCCAGTTTCTAAGTATAGGATACAGACATTACTTCCTCTTCAAACCTTTGCCAGCATAGGGATTTTATCATTCACTGAAAACAGTCAACAAATACAGTGGCTCTCCCTTAACTGTGGTTTCACCTTCCATGGTTTCCGTTACCCACAGTACACTACAATGAGATACTTTGAGAGAGACTATATTCACATAACTTTTGTTAAAGTATATGGCTGTAATTATTGTTTTATTATTATTCATGGTTGTTAATATGTTACTGTACCTAATTTATAAGTTAAATTTTATTACAGGTATGAATATATAGGAGAAAACATACTATGCATATTCACTATTAGTCATGGTTTCAGGCATCCATTGACATCTTGAGACATATCCTCTGAGGATAAAGGGGGAATTACTGTAATGAACTGATGTTAACACACATTTTTCAAAAGTAAGTCCCTTTGCGGAAAGAAAATATCTAAAAATAATAGCAATTAATAAATAAAAAGAAAAAGAAAATATTGTTTTTGCATCTCTTCCTTTAAGAAAAGAATCCTTTTAATTGAAAGGTGATCATGAAACAAAATATTTAGGCACAAAATAAGTATGTTATTTTCAAGTAATGTATGATAAATATTTTATCATGTGTTGGTGACGATCAGAATTAAGGCTCTTTGAACTAAACAAAGAGCTTTGTTGACTAACTGCTCAGACTGAGTCAAATGTACCAAGAAAGATTATACTTGACTATGGTTTGTATTACATGACGACTAGTATTTCTGCTTTTATTCAATTTATTATATAAAAATAAGAAATATTATTATTGAAGACAAACCAAAGAATACAATGACATAAGCCAACATGAAAGACATAATAAAAACAGCAAGAAATAAATTTAAATTCCCAGGAACTTTATATGACAATTTATTAGAATTGTCATATAAAGAATATAACATTACGTTATGTATGCATTACATAAAGAATAAAACATATATCTTTCTAAAAGGCCACAAAATAAAAGATTAACAGGTTGGGTGCGGTGGCTCATGTCTATAATACCAGCACTTTCTGAGGCCGAGGCTGGTGAATCATGAGGTCAAGAGTTGAAGGCCAGCCTGGCCAAAATGGCGAAATCCCGTCTCTACCAAAAATACAAAAAGTAGCCAGGTGTGGTGCAGGCACCTGTAATCCTAGCTGCTTGGGAGGCTGAGGCAGAGAATTGCTTGAACCCAGGAGGCAGAGGTTGCAGTGAGCTAAGACTGCACCACTGCAACTCAGCCTGGGCAACAGAGGTGAGACTCTGTGTCAAAAAAAGAAAAAGAAAAAAAAAGATTATCAAAGATAAGACCACTTGGAGGAATTAAAAACTTCTAAAAATCAAAAATTAAATAGCTGAAATTAAGAACTCAATAGATGCATAAATTAGTGTCAACTTATGTATGGATTATTGACTTGAAAAATCCGAAATACTTGAATTGTTTGTTAGCAAGACAAAAATAGGCATGAATCAGTTGACAGAGAGAGGGGGAGAGAATGAGTATAAGACAGAAAATATCAGTAGAGGTTGTGTCTCGGAAAATAAGAAGGTCAATCATTTATGTAATTAGAATCCCACAGAAGAGTAGGAATAGAATCAAGTAGTACATGAATATATAATAAACAGAAAACTCCCAAACACACACACACACACACATAGACACACACACACACACACACACACATAGAAACATTAATTCACAGAGACAAGAAACACAATGTACCAGAATTATAAAAATAAATAAATAAAAATAAAAATGAGATAAAATACTTTTTAAAAATAGTTAAGATATATCTAAACACATCACAATGAAACTCTAAAATACCAAAGGCAGAAAGAACTTAAAAGTATCCCAAAACAAAATAAATGTAAAGTTCCTAAAACAACACAGTTAATCTGAAAGCAGATTTTATATCAAGACATTTATATACAAATATATCATTTTAAATATTCCCAAAAAAGAACATTAACCTGGAATTGTTTATCTGCTCAACAAAACCGATTTTCAGAAATAAGGGCTATATAAACATACTTTCAGATAAATGAAACAACTGAATTTTTGCCAACAATTTACCTCCACTATAGGATGTCTAACGTATATGCCTCAGAAAGAAGATAAATAATCCCAAAAGGAAGACATGAGAACAGATATCAATGAGAAACAAAGAAAATGTTAAACATATCAGTAAATCTAAACAGAATTTTAAAGCAGGAGAAAAATGATGATAAAAATAATGTCATTTGTGGGATTTAAAAATACAGAATTAAAATACTAAATTACTCAAGAGAATGAGAAGACAAGCCACAGATTCAAATAAAATACTTTTAAAAGGCCTATCTGATTATATATATATATATATATATATATATATATATCGAAAATTACAAGGGACTCAAATTCAACTCAAATTTCAACAAAAAGAAAATTGAAAACCTGATTAAAAATGAGCAAAAGACATGAACAGACAACTCACCAAAGAAGATACACAACTGGCAAATAAACATTTGACAAGATGTTTCACATCGTTTGTCATAAGAGAAAGACAAAACAATAACAAGATACCACTACACACCTATTAGAATAGCCAAAATCTAGAAACAGCTACAAACACTAAATTCTGGTGAGGATGTGAAGCTATAGGAACTCTCATTTATTGCTGGTAGCATTAGAAAATGATACAGCCCATTATAAGGACAGCTGGGATGTATCTTACAAAAGTAAACATACTTATCATATGACTTAGCAGTCATGGTCCATGGTATTTACCCAACTGAGCTGAAAACTTACGTTCATAAAAAAACCTGCACATGGATACTTATAAAAGCTTTATTTATAACTGTAAAACTTGGAAGCAACCAAGATGTCCATCAGGAGGTGAATGAGTTAGTAAACTTTGGTACATTCAACAGTGAAATATTGTTCAGTGCTGAAAAATGAGCTGTCAGACCTTGAAAAAACAAAGAAAACTTACATGCATATTATTAAGTGAAAGAAGCCAATCTACAAAGGAAACTGTATTAGTCTATTCTCACACTGCTATAAGGAACCACCTGAGACTGGGTAATTTATAAAGAAAGGTCTAATTGGCTTTCAGTTCTGCAGGCTATACAGGAAGCATGGCTGGGAAAGACCTCAGGAAACTTACAATTGTGACGGAAGGCAAAGGGGAAGCCGGCATGTCTTACACAGCTGGAGCAGGAGGAAGAGAGAGAAAGGGGAGGTGTTGCACACTTTTAAACAACGAGATCTTGTGAGAACTCACTCACCATCATGAGAACAGCAAGGGAGAAGTCTACCCCCATGATTCAATTACCTTTCACTAGGCCCCTCCTTTAACACGTGAGGATCACAGTTTGAGATTTGAGTGGGGACACATAGCCAAACCACAACAGCTAGATATAGTATGATTCTAACTCTATGATGTTCTAGAAAAGGCAAAACTATGGAGACAGTAAAAATATCAGTGGTTGCCAGGGGTTTTGGGGAGGGAAAAATGAATAAGAAGATCACAGAAAATTTTTAGGTCAGTGAGTCTACTCTGTATGATACTATAATGGTGGACAGAGGTCCTGATACATTTGCCAAAACACACAAAATGTACAATACCAAGAGTGAATCCTAATATAAACTACAGACTTTGGGTGATAATATGTCAATGTAGGTATATGGGTTATACCTACCACTCTGGTGTGATAGGTTGACAGTGGGGAGACTATCTGAAGGGCAGGTTGGAATATATGGGAACACTCCCTATTTTCTACTTAATTTTGCTGTGAAACTAAAATTGCTCTAAAACTTAGACTCTATTTAAAGGAGGAAAAAGGTACAAAACCACAATAATCACTCATGAAGGCATGATTACATGTAACATGTTCCAAGGTATTTGTGTTGCTTCAGAGTATCTCCAAAGAAAAGAAGATTTGTTTAAAAATTAATAAGTAAAATATGCTGTTTGAGAACAAACATTACATGAATACAGCATTATTAACTTTTAAATCAGCTGGGGGTAAAATGAAAGAACAGAGAAACAAAATGCTCAAGAAAGAAGAAAAAAAGAGGCATAGAACTAGTGGAACAAATGTAAAGCAAAAATAAGATGTTGGAAACTAGTCTGAGTATTTTTAAAGCATTAACCACTGCTAAAAATCTTTCCAAAAAGAAACTAGAATCTCTGATCATTTATAGATCTTCCGTCTTTCCTTTGGAATGTATTTCCAGAGGTCCTAATGAGCTTATAAAGCTGAACAAAAGGCATAAATAAGAATTTCTTCTCCATAGGGAGCCTGGCTCAGAGAAAATATAGGCAGAATCCCTTGGACTGAGATTTAAAATGAAAAACAGACTTACTGTGAGACATTCCAAGGTATATTTGAATCACTCAATATCATCTACCCCCCCCAAAATTTTTTTAAATCTCAAAGAAGCAGCAGATATATTAAATATAAGTAAATATAAAAGTGTCTAAAAGTCCCACTGTGGCTGACCTCAATCTCAAATACAAAGAAAAAACGTACAACTAATGGATCATACGACAAAATGTCAGGGAAATGGTGGAAGAGCATTCAGAAGCCTGAGACTGGAAATGATAAAGCAGGCAAGTATACAAAGCTTTCCCCAAGCACCTTTCCCCACTTCATCCATACATTGCTCCTTATGGGGAGCAAAAGAGATTCCCCCTCCCCCTGACTGTCCTAGATGGAGAGAATGGATGGGACACCCCCTCCCAAGATGTGGAGCCACAGATCTTCAGAGAACTGGAAGCTTTCTCTTCCTGCCCGTTGGAGCTGCTGCAGAAATAAAACACCATACATTTGGCCAAGTGCAGTGGCTTATGACTGTGATCCAAGTGCTTTGGGAAGTTGAGGGAGGAGGATTGCTAAAGGCTAAGAGGAGACTAGGAGTTTGAGACCAGCCTGAGAAACATAGCAACATCCCATCTCTACTAACTAACTAAATAAATAAATGATTAGCTGGGTGTGGTGGTGCATGCATACCTGTAGTCTCAACTTCTTGAGGGAAAGTCACTTGAGCCCAGGAGTTCAAGGTTGCAGTGAGCTATGATGTCCACTGCACTCCAGCCTCGACAACTGAGCAAGATCCTGCCTTAAAAAACGAAAGTAACCATTAAAAAATTATAGCTTCCCCTCTGTACAAATGTGAAGGAAACAGTTTTACTATTAAATGAGCATCAAGGGCCAGCCGTGGTAGCTCCCACCTGTAATTCCAGCACTTTGGGAGACATAGGTAGGTGGATTACTTGAGGTCAGGAGTTCAAGATCAGCCTGGCCAACATGGTGAAACCCTATCTCTATCAAAAAATACAAAAATTAGTTGGGCATGGTGGCGTGCCCCTGTAATCCCAGCTACTCGGGAGGCTGAGGTAGGAGAATTTCTTCAACCCAGGAGGTGGAAGTTGCAATGAGCCGAGATGGCATCACTGTACTCTAGTCTAGGTGACAGAGTGAAACTCTCTCAAAAAGTAAGGAAGGAAGGAAGGGAGGGAGAGAGGGAGGCAGGCATTAAATGAATGTGGTGTGCATCACAGCAATACACTAACAGAAAGAAATCTCACCGTTTTATATAGTCAAGCAGATACAATGCAAAACATACATGTTCTAAGGTAAACAATAGTTAGTCCTCAAGTAAGACAACTCAGCAGTGCTATTGGTCCACGTAGTTCTTTCTAAATTTGCATGGTAGTTGGAACAACCATCTGTGTTAGATAATTGCCTTAACCAAAGAAAAATAAATTTATGATGTCTTTACATCAGGAGGTAGTTTTGCTACTTGGAGCAAGACGCTTTCAAAAGTTTGACTCCTACCCACCACAGAAACTGGAAGATGGAGTGCTGTCTTTCTGCATAATTCCATTCCAAAGAGGTGGTTCCCAGGTACTTGAGAAAAACATTTTTGAATGGCAAACCTGGCAAAATAGATTTTTAAAAATATTTTACATCTCAAAGTGGCAGAGAGATAATTTACTAAGGCACATTTTCTAAAGTAAGTGGTCTAAGACAAAAAAAAAGAAAGGGAGGGATTTCTTGGCCTTTCTTGCATTTTCAAGAATTTTCTTTTTTCCTGTTAAGTACTATATTTACCTTAACAGTGACCAGTTGCATCATAAAAAGTTCCAGATTCGGCTCAACAGTGAGAACCCAGGCACAGCCCACTTCCACACATCGGAGTCATCCCAACAGAGGTCCCAGATGTATGAGTGAAACGCCACTTCAACCTTAAGGCTGAGAAGGAAGATATCATGTGGAGGGAAGCTGAGCCATCCCTGCTGTTCCCATCTCAAATCCCTTTCCCACGGTTTCAGGGGCAAATGAATAAAAGGATCATTGTTTTAAGCCACATCAGTGTAAGTAATTGAAAACCAAAGCATATCTTTAAAAGTTCATACAAAGTCAAAACTAAACGTTAAAAAATAGGCCAGTCACAGTGACCCACGCCTGTCTTCCCAGCACTTTGAGAGGCTAAGGTGGGAGCATCACTTGAGCGCAGGAGTTCAGTACCAGCCTGGGCAACAACATGAAGCCTCATCTCTTCAAAAAAAATCGAAAAATTATCTGGATGTGGTGGGTGCACACTGGTAGTTCCAGCTACTTGAGAGGCTGAGGCTACAGTGAGCTATGATCATCCCATCCTATTCAAGCCTGGACAACAGAATGAGCCCTGTCTCAAAAAAAATTATAAAAAATAAAATAATTTTTAAAATCAAATCAAATAACAAATGAAAAACTACTTTTTATTTGCTGTCTCTTCCAGGAGTACATTTTCTCCTTCTGATGGTGTAACTTCTAATTATTCTCTGAGTTTTCATTGAAAAATCACTTTGTAAAATTAATTTTTTAGGGAAGATTCTCTTCTAAGCCCTTAAACTAAATTATGATCCCTGCTACACACCTCTCTTCATATGAGCACTTTCTCATAAAACGTATCATACTTTATGGTAATTATTTTTTTACTACGTTTTCCCGCGTATTAGGGAAGGTCAGCTATTTGCATTATTTACCATTTTCATAAATAAAGACTTAAAGCTGGGGGTAGAAAAAGTGAGGGAGGAAAATTTTAACTTAATATCATGACATTTTTCTAATCATCTGGTTGTTCAGTTTTAAATTGACTATCTTAAATATTGAGCTACTCATTACCAGCGGCCTCCAGGTCAAGTCAGTAGATCAACCCCTTGCATCCCATGGAAACAGGCTTCCTAAACATTCCTACTGTAAATGGCTTTGTTTCTGAACCAACTGTTCTGCTTGCTTTTCATTCTATATCTTTAAAGTTTCTGGTCTTATGATTTCCATTTAGAGACTGCTCATATCTCAGATTTCTGATCAAAAAATACTTCTCTGGATTTGAAGTTCACTTCCTTTTTTAACATCATTCAGACATTCCTTTCAGTTATGTTGCCTTTGCCACTCCAGGTAAATAACTCATTCTGGTGTTCTGAACTCTAGGATTTCTAGCTGGAAGAGCTGGTTCTTCAAGATTAGACTTTCCAACCACCCCTGCGGTATTCAACTCAGTCTTGACTGGAGAAACCAGAAAGTAACTGGCATTAGCTCAAAAATCTAAATATCCCAGGATGAAGATGTCCTTGAACTTCATATCAGGAAGTGATTTTATATCTAGTCAACATGATTATTAATATAGTCCCAGTAGAGCACTAAGTATCTATCAATACTAAAGTGTTTGTGTCATGCGCAAGGTCATTATTATGTGTCAAGTATTGCTCAAGAATCTTAAAAGATTAACAAATGTAACTGCCAATACAACTCTCTGAGATAAGCACTATTATCCTCATTCTACAGAAGAAGAAACTAAGTCACAGGGAGGTTGAACAACTTACTCAAGGGGACACCTAGTAAGTAAAAAGCCAGAATTCAAGTTCCAACATTATAGCTACATCAGAGAGAGGTCCCCTGTGTTAGCTGGGTAGTCTTTCAGAAAAAGTTTATAAACCATAAGACTGAAGTAGAGAAAAAAAGGAATTTTTATTTGTAAGAACCGGTTAAGAAAATAGAGGTCTCCAGATATTATCACTTCAAATGAAAAAGGCCAGCTGAGATACTGTGATTGAAAAATCATATTTGAATAATTGTATCATGGAAAAGTCTTTGAACTTCACCTATATTTATTTCAATAGAAAGGAAAGACTGCTTTCTTTTGATGAATATATTTAAATTGTGTTTGCTAGATAAAAGGCAACACTGCAATTAAAGTAAAATCTTGAGGTGAGGATGCACATATCTAATTAAAATTCCTATGAGTATATTATTTAGAAATAATGGGAAGAAAATAGTTGGGAATAGTTCAGATTAAATGAATAGGATGATATTTTACACAAATTATTAATGTTCTTTTTCTCATTGCATTCAAAGTTTACAGGTAAATCAAATTATTTAAGAAAATTTTCTATTTTAAGAAATAAATTTTAAATAAATTTTCTATTATAAGAAATAAAATATGGATGATATGAATGAATCCAGCTTACTTTAATGTGTTTACTATAGTGTTCACATGAGGCATTAAAGAAAAAAAGAAAAGCAAGATATGGAAACTGAAGTGTCATTCAAAATACATTAACTACATTGCCACTCTTAAAATTCAGAATAAATCTCCTTAAATGAAGCAGTACTAAGGACTTAAAATGTATTTATTTTAAAAATTCATAAAAAGAAGTTTACTTATGTATTTGGTCCTAAGCTGAAAAAAAAAAAAAGGAGAGAGAGAAAAAGAAAAAAGGAAAACACATAATGGTTTAGGATCTGCTAAAAAGCTCCACCCGGCCAGGCGCGGTGGCTCACTGGTAATCCCAGTACTTTAGGAGGCCAAGGTGGGCAGATAACAAGGTCAAGAGTTCAAAACCAGCCTGGCCAACAGGGTGAAACCCTGTCTCTAGGAAGAATACAAAACTAGCTGGGTGTAGTGTCGGGTGCCTGTAATCCCAGCTACTTGAAAGGCTGAGGCAGGAGAATCACTTGAACCTGGGAGGCAAAAGTTACAGTGAGCTGAGATCTCACCACTGCACTCCAGCCTGGGCGACAGCCCAAGACACTGTCTCAGACAAAAAAAAAAAAAAAGAAAGAAAAAATCCACCTGGATTTCTCATCAGCAATTTAACTGAACAAGGTCTCGTTTCCCAAATGTGCTCTACCTCCAAGATGCCCGTACTGTCATGATTTGTGTTGCTCAGCTTAGAACCAGCTCTTCCAGCCTGATTATGCGGTGGCTGTGGTAGCTCAGCCTTTTTGTTTGCAATGCCACTTTCCTTTGTCCCTCCTTTCTCCTTCCTACAATCTGCTTTACTCTGCCTTGGAGTACTTTGCAGTGACCTAGGAAAAAATAACAGCAGAGCCCAACCGAAAATAACTAAACTACTAAACAACTACAGACAGTATAAATCCACTCTACGGAAACCAGTTAAAGTGTTCCTCTCTGGCTCAGTGAGTCTCAGGTCCATGGGGAGGAAAAGAAGCAAATCTTTAAATAGCATGTAGCAAAAGCTTTTTGGAGAAGGTGATATTTTAAGCAGAGGCTTGGATGATGAGAATGAACTTCAAGAGATGAGGATGTGCCTTCTTGACAAGGGGAGTAAGAAGAGCCTGAAGCAATAAGAGTGATAGGAGTTTTGAATAACAAAGAAGAAAGGGGGGTGGGCATCATGATTATCATGATTATAATGTAAAAAGCAAATAGAAAGTGAACCCAGGCACTGCAGAGGTAGGTGAGTTTCAAAGAGTCATGCTGAGGAGTTTGATCATGGAGGGGACCCTAAGAGCAATGAGAAGTACCCAATTAGTTTTCTTTTGCTAAAGCAATTTTTAAAATTGGGACAGAATTTATATATATATAAATTAACCAAAGACTTGCAGTCTTTGGTGATATATATATATATATATATATATATATATATACACATATATAACATTCCCCATTTTAAAATGTGTATACTAGTGGCTTTTAATAAATTAACAAATTTGTGCAATCAACATCATTATTCAGAACATTTCATCACTCCAAAAATTGCTCTCCTTCTAGTGTTCTAGAGTTGGAGGTGGGGGTATTAATTGATGAAGTTAACATAGGTTTTTAGGGTTTTTTTGCTTTTGAGGGTTTTTTTTGAGATGGAATCTCACTCTGTGTCTCCCAGGCTGGAATGCAGTGGTGCAATCTCGGCTCACTGCAACCTCTGCCTCCTGGTTCAAGTGATTCTTCTGCCTCAGACTCCTGAGTAGCTGGGACTACAGACACATGCCACCACGCCTGGCTAATTTTTTTTGTATTTTAGTAGAGACGGGCTTTCACCATGTTGCCTAGGCTGCTCTCAAACTCCTGAGCTCAGAAAATCTGCCCACCTCAGTCTCCCAAAGTGCTAGGATTACAGGCCAGACGTGTTGGCACCTGGCCAACATAGGTATTTACAGTTAAGTTTCCCTTTAAGCACTGAGTCTTGCATCCCATGCATTTTAATAATATGTTGTGGTTTTGTTTTCATTTATCACTAAGTACTTTCTTATTTCTCCTTTTGATTTATTCTTTATTCCATTGGTCATTTGGCTGTTGTTTAAAATATTTGCACATATTTGTGAGCTTACTGAATTCCTTCTGTTATTAATCTCTGATTTCATTCCATGTGATCAGAAAACATATTTCGTATGACTTCAGTACTGTTCATTTTTTGAGATTTGTTTTATGGCCTAGCGCATGATGTATCCAGATTCCTGCAAGTCTTTGGTTAATTTCCAGAGGTCTGAAAAACACTGACTCAGATACTTTTGCCGGTTTTCTCATGTTTTTCTAGGAGAAGATTTTTGGAGATTCTTAGTCCTCCATTTGTGGTGATGTCACCACCAATGAATTTTAAAGGAGAAAAGCATATTTACGTTTTCATTGGTCATTTCAGTGCTATGTGAATGCCAGTGATAGGGCACATCAAACTCTCCCTGCCATCTGCTTCATTTGAATAAGTTTGATTACCTTATCTTAAAAATTCAAGAAATGTTTATTTAAAAAAACAGGGTTTTTGCCTCTCTTCTCAGTCTACAGATATAGGATATTAAACAAAATATTATAATTAAATTGTAGTATCTCTTTGTATAGTTAATATCCTTTGTTTTTCAATTAATGTTAATTATCATGACACAATATAAACTACCTCTTAGCCTACGATAGCAGTACTCAACTCTGGCAATGTATTAGAAAAACTAAGTTACCTCACATGTCCTATTTCTTGTATAGCACTTAAGACAATCAATAATTATCTTAGTAAATGTCACTCTTCTCACACATACTTTAGAATATATATTATATATTACAGTATCTGTAAAATAAGTATCTGTAATATACTTTTATACATTATTTGTAATATAAGAGCAGAAACAATATTTTTATTCACACTTACATTCTCAGCATCAGCCAGATGTCTGACCCATAGCAATGACTCACTAAATGTCTGCCAAATGAATCAACGAATGAATTTAAGAGTAAATGGAGAGATAAATTGTTCACTTAATAAAATTCCTTAAGCAAAGATAATGGTTATTGCCTTATTTTAAAAAATAATGACCTCTTGATCTGTTTATTTATAATATAAATTTCTCATTTTTCTCTCTAGCAAATAAATTCAAGTTTTGGACATGATTGATTTTTTAAATAATTTTTACCTCTGCTATTAAAATTAAAAATCAGCACTTAGACAATGGACCATTCAATATGAACATTCACTCTACTGTGAATTTTCTAAAAGATGATGAACCTTAAGCAACATTAATAGAAGCAGAGTATTCAGATGAAAGTACTATTAGTCTGGAACATTCTCTTGAGCCAGTCATCATCTGCAGTGCTGTTTGCCGTTCACTCTTAGACTCATTCATTGCACTGTGGCTGTTTTCATATTCTGTGAGGAAAATCAGTACATTACTTATTGATTTGGGCAATAACATTTGAAAAAAAAGCGTGTGTGCTCAGATGAGTAACTATGATGATAAAAGAGCTAGACAACTTATTATATGAGGAAAGGTTTAAGTGAAATGTTTAGCTGGATTTAGAATTTAGACAAAGATGTGGCAATGATAGTAAAGTAGCTTCGACAGCATGAAAAAGAAAACATTCTAACACTCTTAAATTCCTGAGATTGGTATCATCTGCTCTAAAAGACAATCTCTAAAAATAATCAAGCAGAAATTGAATACCATAGAAAAATTTTTGCTCAGATGGGGTCATTACACTCAAGGATTTTAGTATCATATAATTTTAAAATTCTATGAATTGTGAAATTGTTTTTCATGAATCACTTTCAAAATAAAATTGGATATTGATTTTTCCATGTTGTATTTTTGAACATGAAACATATTTCTCATTATGAAAAGTTGCTTTAAAATTGTACACATAAATTATTATGCTAACTTATATGAATGCAAAATATGCTTAACTGCATTTATTGTAAATTTGGTTTGTTTCCTCACAGAATGAAGAGAAACAGTATAGTAATAACTTTAAAAATTTACATTTTGAATGGTCAAATCTGTTTTTGCATGCAAAACATACTTGTCTCTTATACATATTAAAACGTTTAATAATACAATCATGTAGATATGAGAAGCCAGATTCTGAAAACAATGCTTACTACATTGTGCCTCTCATAAAACCTACCAGTGATGTAAATTCACTTGAGTACATTCTTGACAAAACATGATGATGCGTGAGAAATGGAGATTGAGCAACTTTAAAATGGTATCTTTATGGCCTCGCACTGTGGTTGCCACTGTGCTGCAACTCATACAGAAGCTAAAGGGGCTCAATCAAAGAGAGAAACACCCTTCACCTTAGATGGTTCTTCTTACAATAATTTGTGTTTGACATTTATATAAATAATTGTTTCTCAAGGCAATATACTAAAACTACACTTAGAGGATGCATGCACAGTAAAACTAAGCTTTGAAACATAACAAAAGCAAATGAAAAAAACCTCAGGTGAACTAAGTGGCTTTGCACCTACAGAAAGTAGCAGAAGAAGGGCCTCTGCATTATCAGCCCATGGAGCAACTCTCGTGTGTACAGTGTCTGCACACCACCAGGGACTTCACAGAACATCTTAAATTCTATTTGTGTCGGTCTTGAAAATCATGAAACAATACTATTTCAGCCTGTTCCATTACTAACTCTATCAATAGCAACATAAGGCAGTTTCAATATTTAAGCACCCACCAAAGGGCAGGGGACACTTGCTCAAATATTGGACATACCACAAAAGAGTATCGGAGACCATATTTACCTAATAAAAAGTGATTTAGTTATTTTTAACATATAAGACAGCAACATCATGAGTTTAGTTATTTTTTAACACATAAGACAGCAACATCATGAATCATGGCTAGAATGTACATCCAAATAGCTGTTCTCAATTATTAAAATTAAGGCTGTAATTCATACCTATGGTAAAGAAGAGAATTTGGGTGAAGGAAGATAAAGTAGAGTTAAAACGGGCCCTGCTTAGTTAAAAGGGACATAAATTATGGTTATTTATTGCTTTATTGAGAAAAGAAAAACATGAATAAAAGACAGGATTTAGGCCTTAAAAATCATAGGTAGCTGAGGTTAACTTGCACTTGCTAGGAAACAGAAGGGACCAGCATTCACAAATGAAACCAAACAAAGGAAACCTCCCAACTCTGAGTACATTTGACCTTGAGCTTCTCAGTCAAGCTCTCTGAGCTGTGGTTTCAGCATTAACAAATGTGTGTAATAAATCTGTCAATGTATCTTGTCCAATTGCCAATCATGAAAATATTACTATTCTCCAATGCTGGACAAAGTATGGAGAAATAGAAAGTAGCAAAATTTGCTGGTGGAGGTGTAACTTGCTACAACATTTTTAGTATCTTTTAAAAGCAATAATGTTTATGTCTTTAAATGCAAAAATATAACTGTACTGAATCTCTGTTATGGAAATAAAAATGTACTTATAGACGAATCTACTAAGGTGTATGTATGTATATATACACATACATATATACACATATAAAACACATATATGAAAAATATTTGCTGTTCCACATATAGGTGCACACAAATGTATTATACATACACACAAATGGACATTTTTTACACATGTTATACTACATATACTATGTTAATATTATATATATTGTATACACATATGAAGATTTTTATTCACATTTTATAGAGAAGGGAAATATGTATAAAAAAAAAGTAGTAGACTGTTGTGTCAGATTTTGTCCTATTTTGTTATTAACAAAATGTAAGCAGGGCATGGTGACTCACGCTTGTAATCGCAGCACTTTGGGAGAGCAAGGCAGGTGGATCACCTGAGCTCTGGAGTTCGAGACCACCCTGGACAACATGGTGAAACTCTGTCTCTACTAAAATACAAAAAATTACCTGGGCATGGTGGCATGTGCTTGTAGTCCCAGCTACTTGGGAGGCTGAGGCACGAGAATTGCTTGAGCCCCGGAGGTGGAGGTTGCAGTGAGCTGAGATCATACCACTGCACTCCAGTCTGGGCGACAGAGAATCTGCCTCAAAAGAACATAACGCTGTCTTAGCTAGCGTTGCGAGTCGCACAGTGAAAATTACATAGATTCCGGAGCTGGGAATTAACAAGCTGGACGTCCACTCAGAGACCTAATTTGAAAGTGGGTAATTACAAAGACGACAGATGGATAAAACCATAAAAATGCCAAGAAACCACCGTAAAAAAAACTGAGAACACTCAAAATCAGAAAGTCTCTCCTTCTACAGAGGACGCTAGTTCCTCATCAGTAACGGAACAAGGCTTGATGGAAAACGAGTGTGAAGAATTATCAGAATTAGGCTTCAGAAG
>CAUYQU010048104.1:0-27253 GCA_963574635.1 Cheracebus regulus
AGCCATTCCAAAAACATACCAAAAGGTAAAGAGCATCATCATAATGAAGAATCTACATCAACTAATGGGCAAAACAGCCAGCTAGCATTAAATGGCAGTATCAAACTCACATATATCAATATTAATCCTAAATTTAAATGGACTAAATGCCCCAATCAAGAGACACAGACAGGCAAATTGGATAAAAAGCTAAAACCCATCGGTATGCTGTATCTAGACCCATCTCACATGCAAGGATACACAAAGACTCAAAACAGAGGGATTTAGGAAGATTTACCAACCAAATGGAGAGCAAAACAAACAAACAAACAAACAAAAAACAGAAGCTGCAATTTTCGTCTCTGATAAAACAGACTTTAAAGCAACAAAGACCATAAGAAACAAAGAAGGGCATTACATAATGGTAAAAGGATCAATGCAACAAGAAGAGCTAATGATCCTGAATATATATGCACCCAATACAGGAGCACCCAGATACATAAGGCAAGTTCTTAATGACTTACAAAGAGACTTAGACTCCCACACAATAATAGTGGGAGACTTTAACACTACACTGTCAATATTAGACAGATCAATGAGATAGAAAATTAATAAGGATATCCAGGACTTGAACTCAGACCTGGAACAAGTAAACTTAACAAATATTTACAGAACTCTCCACCCCAAATCTACAAAACATACATTTTTCTCAGTATCACATTATACCTATTTTAAAAGTGACCACATAATTGGAAGTAAATCACTCCTCAGCAATTGCATAGCATCTCATAGATTTAAATAAAATATTGGTTGGAAAAAAAAAGAAGCCATATTCCAGTTGCCAAGTAGACAATGGGCTTCCAGACTTCCTAAGGAGATGGGGGTGTGCCCATTTCATATGGGGATTCTGTCTTAGGCTTGCTCGGTCTGCTACCCCTGAGACCAGCTACAGCTACTGTTTGGGCTTGTCTGACTTTTGTTTTTATTTTTTAAAAACTTTAATAACCTTTTGTAGTGATGGAGTCTTGCTGTGTTTTCCAGGCTAGTCTTGTATTCCTGGCCTCAGGTGATTCTCCTGCTTTGGCCTGGGGTTACAGGCACAAGCCACTGCGCCCTGTTGGGTTTGCCTGACTTCTTAGGAAAGTCATCCTGAGATCAGTGCTTCTGAATCCTACCACCTATTTCTTGTTGTCTTGTCTGTAGGGCCCTCGGGTAGCAGGACCCATGTCCTGAGCACTCACTGGAAAGCCATGGGACCCATCAGGCCCTGTCAGGACGACAAAGCACAGTGCTACCACAGCCTAGCACTCCTCGTACCGGGAGTTGGGTAGGAAACCAGGCTGGTCTATCATCTACACTCATTTTTCTCTTTTGTGATAAAATTGCAGAAAATTCAGGGTGTTTCCCCTGCCCTTTTGGAAGGATGCTGTCTTGATCTCAGCACACTCTCTCACAGTGCTGACATAAGGAGTGAAGATTAATTGTCTGCCATGGCAGGTGCTTTCACATATGCAGCCATGTGTGCTCCCTGAGACAGCCCTGGCAGGTGTGGGTGTGATCCGAGTTTGTGGCTCAGGATCTGCACAGGTGCAAGAGACCCTCCTCGAGGCCGTACTGACCAGCGGGGGCCACTGTGTCGGGGTTGAAAGTGAGGCTGTCTCAGATCCTCCCACTGTGGCATTTCCTTCAGAACCAAGTTAGGGCAGGAGGGGACTGAGGGAGAGAGGAAGAGAGGAAGGAGGCTGATGCTCCAAACCGAATGCAAATACTAAACATTTGATAGTGTTGTCTGTGTTCCACATTAGAAAATACAGACTTTTACATGTCTACCTTAGATAACCTCATTGGCATTTGTCATTCTGCTTTTGGAATGCTTAGGCATCACGCAGGAAGGTGTCACGCTGGTGATGGTTGCATAGCAGTGTGAGCATGCAAACTGGAAAAATGGGACATTTTATATTACATATATTTCACTGCAATAAACATAAACAGTTTCAAAAAAAAGAAAATTGCATTAATACCATAGAGCTTATCAGAAGAGCTCAGATTTGAGTGTGGGTTTTGATGGGAAGAAGGGGAGCAGAAAGATGGGTGGGAAGGTTGGAGTGACCTTGGGTGGGTAATGAGGGTCTCAGTTTTGGCTTAAGGATAGGTTTGGAAGGAGATAGGTGGCCCTTCACATTAACTACTTGATGTGCAGTGAATCATGCTCTGTTGATGAGGGTTTGGTGCTCACAGGGAGGAGAGGCAGCATGCTGGTGGGCTGCTGGTGTCCTCACAGCCTCTGACCACCAGCCTGGACATGGGGATCCCTCTCTGCAGAACCAGGCCCTGCCACTGACCAGCCCACCCTCCCCAAGGCAGTGTAGTGACCATCTGTTGTTGCTTGGTACTCCTTTCCCTATGGAGCATTACTCCCAGTATTGTATGCATTCTCATGGAGTATACTCGTGTGCAGAGAGGCAGTGAATGCAGCCACCCAGGTCTTCATCTTTGCAACAATGTTTGGGGCTGGGAGCAGTGGCTCACACCTGTAATCCCAGCATTTGGGGTGGCCGAGGTAGGAGGATCACTTGAGCCCAGAAGTTCCAGACCAGTCTGGGCAACATACGAAGATCCCACCAGATGTGGTGGTGTGTGCTTGTAGTCCCAGCTACTCAGGTGGCTGAGGCACAAGGAATGCTTGAGCCCTGGAGTTTGAGGCTGCAGTGAGCTATGATCATACCATTGCACTCCAGGCAACAGGGTGAGACCCTGTCTTAATTAAAGAAAAGTCGCTCTGTGTATTTTTCCCTAGAGAGAGGACAGTGATGCGTTTATACACATGTACATGTTCTTGGGCTCAAATCCTGGCTGTACCATACCAGCCCCTGTTGCATATGGTGAGCCACTTAACCTCGCTGTGCCTCAATTTCCTTATCCATAATGTGAAAATGACAATAACAATAGGTACTTTAAAGGTTTGTTGGGCAAAATACATGCATTTATGCAGACAAAGCAGTTGCAACCAAGCCAGACACATGATAAACGTGCAATAAATAGATATTGTTATTTCAGGTACACTGCTGCTACTCAAACATGACTTCATGGCAATAGGCAGTTGTCAGCCATTGACTCACTTTATTGACAGAACTTGGCCCCCAAATATTTGCCACCTCTGAGACCCCACCTCGCTGTCTGCAGAGCCACATGGGTGTCCCATTTGCTAATGGCATCTGAGGACATACTCAGAAGAACAGCTCCTAAGGGTTTCCAGGGGTGGCAGCATTATCGGAATTCATGCTGTAAACTCACGTGAACATATGCTCTTCTATTAATAGCTCATTTTTAAACAACAACAAAGCAAGCCTCGGATTCTTGTAGCTGCTTTGGAAAGTTGAACTCAATGTCCCCGCATGATGAATTGTTATGAATTTATTCAATGAAGATTGATTTCCCCACAGGGAGACTCTTTATTACATATTTG
The DNA here is from genome assembly GCA_963574635.1 of Cheracebus regulus. Classification (NCBI taxonomy): domain Eukaryota; kingdom Metazoa; phylum Chordata; class Mammalia; order Primates; family Pitheciidae; genus Cheracebus; species Cheracebus regulus. Next base: position 3,446 of record CAUYQU010048104.1, read on the forward strand.
TCATTTAGATGCAATTATTTTGTTGCATAGTATAACAAAGTAGAAATAGAATTTAAATAAACATGTTGCTGAGCAGTTTAGACTCCATATCTTTTACCTTACTCTTCCCTGTTGTTTGCTTGGTGCAAACATTTCTGGGTCCGGAGAGCCAGTTGGCATTAGCTCTTATTGACTTTCATTGCATTTTATGCTGGGCACTGGGCTGGGTGCTGGGAAATGACAAAACAGGAAAACATTTCATTTAATAAAATGCTACATAGTTTGCTTGGACAGCAGGCTTCTTTGGGGCAGCTCGTCCATGTTACACATGCTTGCACAGTTAGGTTATTCTTTAGTGGGGTGGGGGAAAGAGAGGGAATTATGGAAGGTGTGGTGATTTCATTTCTGCATATAAAGAAGTGCCATGGTCTACCTCCTTGTGTCCTTTTAAGATCCTGGAGGCCTGAAGTGATTTCTGTTTCTGGCAGGAATTTGTGCTTGGGTCAGAGTCCATGGGCGAGGGTAGGCCCAACCAGCACAGAGCTGGGACGGGGCTGATGGGTGTGGGGCCCAGACCTGTGGGGTCCAGATGGACCCTTCTGTTTGTGCGGTCCGTGCAAAGGTGAGCAGGCCAGACTCTTGGAAATGTGGTAATGGGGAGGAGACACTCCAGGATGGTGAAAAGAGTATTTATGATTGGAGCCCATGGCTGGAAAGAAACCAGGGCAGTGACAGGCTTAGCTCTGTTCACAGGCTCCTGTTATCTGTCATATCTCGAGTGAGCCCGTGAGAGGGAGCAAAGCCTTCTTCTGCATGCATTCTCTTGAAACGCTTTGACCAAAAGAAGCCTTGCTGTTGGCATAAGAATGATGGAGGAAAGGACGTGGTTCACTTATGGGCCATGAGGTGAGCTACGGAGGCCCACTCCTAGATTTATTGACTTCACATGTATTCCTGGAGCACTTGTATACCAAGCACTGTAGTAGGCACTGGGGACTCATGGGTGAGTAAGACAGAGGCAGACCCCGCGTTCATGGAATTTACATGTGTCTGGGGAGTTAGAATAAACAAACATATCCTGCTGTTTCAGACAGCATTCAGGTCCTGTAGAAGATCAAGTATGGAAAGGAGATAGGTGAGGGATGGGGAATGGCTATTGCTGATAGAAGGGCAAGATGAGGCCTCGCTGAGGACAAGGGAGGGGAAGGAAACATAGAGAACAGGGACAGCAGGCTCAGGAGGGAGCAGCCAGCGCAGAGGACTCAGGCTGGAATAGAATTGGTGTTTGGGGAACAGCGTGTCGGCTGTCCAGAGGCCACATGCCCAGGAGCGGACAGGCAGGCGGACAGTCACTGTAATTTTGTCACTTCCAAAGGGAGGGAGAAGCTGAGTAAGACTCTGTTATTTTGGCTAGGAATGTTTGCTGTATATTTAATACATTTATATTGTCTTTTTCTAAATGATTGCTTAAAAAAAAAAACATCCCTTTCTCGAACACTGAGTTTCTCCACAGTAGAAGGGCTTTATATTTAGGGTCACTGCACTTTCATGTGTTTCCTGGCTCCTTGTAAGCACATTGCTGAGATGCGTTGGTGTGAGAAGTAGGTGGAGGCTGGCTGAGTCTCCTGTGCATCCCTGAGGCCCCAGGAAGGAAGTCAACTGTGCGATGGTGGAGAGGATGCCCCACGCTGTGGGCTCCTAGGTCTGGACAGCGTGAGCCTGTCTTCAGCAGAGTCCAGAACGGGAAGCAAATGACAACGTTTTGCTCAGTCTTTGTCCCCCAGATACAGACTGCAGCCATTTGGGGCCAGACACCTGGAGAATGGGGTCTGCTCCCAGCCTGGGTTCACTTCTAAGCTGGGACCTACCTTGGGGACTCTGAGGGTTTTTCCTTATGTGTGGTTTTAGCCCCCTCTGGCAGGTGACCAGAGCCTACCAGGCCTTGCTGGAAGTTATCCTCACACTTCCCTGAGGTTTGTAGATTGACTTCACAGTTTCCAAGGGTGGTTCCTCCTTATCCGGGACGACGACAGGATGAAACAGCGCAGAGAATCAGCAGTGGCGTGTTGCCAAATCGCTCTTTCATCTGCCATACTTTGTCTCTTCTCACCTAAAATGAGAACATCTGATGCACTTTTCATGATATTTCAGCATTAAATACCGTCTTTTAAAAAGATAGAAACTAACAACGTGCTTTTCCCTTCTTTTCCAACAGAGCCTTCAGTCTGTGGGCCCCATTCCTTTTTGCTTGTGCCCCTCGGCGAGTCCTGGTTTCTGTGCAGGAGTCAGGGCAGCCCCTTGCCCTTTCTGCACAACTACAGCTGCTGCTTGGTTATAGGACCCTGCTACCCTGACCTGAATCACACTTCTCTTATAAACATCCCATTTTCAGAAACTTACTTCTCGCACTAATAGTTTCCCAATAGCTAACTCTTGAATTATAGGATTGTTGTCTCTAGTAAATTGAACAATTTTTATAATCTCGATAGATGACCAAAACATGTTTTGGCTCCTGCGGGGCTCTTCTTTTAATTACTACAACTTTTGGGATGCCAAATCTGGGTATGCTTTTGTGACCAAGAGTCCTAAGAGTTCTCATTTATAAAGTACTTCTAACATGTTGCATTTGTTTCTGTAGCTCCTAGGTCAGTGCTGCTCCTATAGACAGCAATCAGTAAACATGTACTGAATGAATGATGATTTGGGGACTACTTCCGTCATTCAAATTCCAAACTGTGAAACCCAAAGAAAGTTGAATAGATACATGTCAATCAGGAAGGAAATCTAACAGTTGTGTCTTGAGGTTTTATTAGGAACTTGGGTAAAAGTGATGAAAAACATGCTTATCACGTTTGCAAATGACAGGAGACTGGAAGGGATAGCCCTCTGACTGGCCGACACAATCAACACTTAGAAAGAACAATATTAAAACATTAAGCCAGTCTCCAAACGACACATGGTTAAATGGTAACAGCACATTTGTATGCTGAAATAGCATGTAGCTATTAAAATGATATTGAAGAACAGTATTTGCTGTCCTGGAGAAAGCCTTATGATACATTTTTAAATGGAAAAAAGTAGATCCTGAAACAACATGAAGAGAATGATTCTGTTCTTTAAAATAAAGAGCAAAGACTTAATAGACAGATACATACCCCAGCATGCTAACGGTGACCACCCCTGAGTAGGAGCGTGCGGCATTATTCTTATCCTTGTTCGTTTATATCTACCAGAGTTTCTTTTTTAAAATAAGAATGGAAGAAAGTAAGTAAGAATTTCCTTTTAAAAGTGAGAAATAAAATAAAGCCTGGGGACTGGAGTCTATCTTCTGTGGTAAAAAATACATAGATCTGGTGCAGTTTAATAGACTGACACTAGGACCCATGATCGCTTCATGGTGATGTTATTAGGAAAGAGTCCATCTGAGTATGGATAGCAAAACTCTGTTTGCTTTCAGAATAAATGACAGTGAACATATGTTGGCAGTTCCTGTGTTGTGTAGCTATGTGACCTTGGATGAGTTATTTCACTTCTCTGGGCCTCAGTGTCTCTGCGAAATCAGTAATTAACATGGTCTTCTGATGGTGGATGTGTGATTTGGTGATTTTGTGACCCTGTGTCATGGCTTTATTTAGTTCTTTTTCATCAGGGGATGTTTTACTGCCTTGCAAAATCCTTGTGAGACCGTGTGTCTTTATAGGAGCCAGGGTATAAATGAATAGAATTCAAATTGGTTCTAATATATTTTACCTCTAAAAGAAGAGACATTGGTGGAGGGTCTGCGGCAGGTTTTTTCTGTTGTCTGTGAAGCCTGTGATGATTGCGAGTGACTGTGGCTGGCAGGAAGAGGTTTGAGTGAAAGAGGGAGACCATCTGGATGCACCCTGCCCCGGGGAGGCACCCAGCCTGTAAGGAGGTGATGTCTACACTGAGTGTGCTGACCCTGAACTCAGGGATGCCGGGGCGGGGCCTCTGATTCCTGCCCTGCTCCCCCCGTCCTAGGCTAGTGTGGCCTGGGAAATGACTTTGACCTCTCCCTCCAGGTATATTTAATGAGAGGCCAGTAATTTCAGATTCTGCCATTTCTGGATGGATGTTTTAGATTGCTGGGAGGTGCCCTGGAGGATGGAACCCTTTCTTGATCATTGTTGAGGTGTGTCGGGGGTGCCATGGCACAGGCCCCCTCCCCTGGGGGCATCGCTGTTCTCTTGCTCTGCATGCCCGCTGCTTCTCCTGCCTCTAAACAGGTGCGGAGATGTGCACAGGACACTTGGAGGCCAGATGCCTGACGGAGTAGAGTGCCGTGACAGCATGGCTGCAGCCTGGCTGTGCCTTCACAATGCAGCCACAATCAGAGGAGCATAGGACACTGAAGCACAGGGGACAGCCCACTCACTGGCACTGCTCCTGTGCCGGGCACTGCTGTGCTTTTATTGTCATTTTAGATTTATATTAAGATGCTTAAAAAGTAACTGTACAAATTCAGCACCTGTTTTAATATGCGTTTTATCTGTCAGTGATGTTTCAGAAACACATGCAAAAGAACTGAAATTGCAAATCTCTGTAGGTCATATGAAAAAGGAAAGAAAAAAGCAGTGTGAGCAAAACCGGATGAAGAGGTCATAAAAGTAGGTGTGACCTCTGCGAACCCTGAAGCAGTGGGAAACCCTGGGAAGGTCACAGATGTCCTAAGGGAAGCTGCATGTTTGCTTTATTGATAAACAGAAGGTAATAATGATGAACAAATGCAATATTATTAGTTATCATTTACTTATGGACCACACGGGTCAGGGGCTGTGCTGAGTACTTCATATATAGCATCTGGTTTAATCTTGACTTCAAGAAATATGTATTGAATCTGATTTATACCTGAAAGACTGAGGCTTAAAGAGACAACACAATGCATCTTGTTGGTGACAGAGTTGGACTTTATACTCAGGTTATCTGGCAGTGAACTTGTAGTTTACAGTCTCCATTTTAAGATCACATATCTTAATATCTTAATATGTGATCTTAAAATGGAGACTGTAAACTACAAGTTCATTGCCACCATTTTTTGTCTGTTGGTTGGTCTGAGACAGGTTCTCACTCTGTCACCCATGCTGGAGTACAGTAATGCAGTCATAGCTCACTGCAGCCTTGCCTTCTGGGGCTTAACCCATCCTCCCATCCTCCTGCTTCAGCCTCCCGAGTTTCTGGGACCATAGCACAAGCCACCATGCCTGGCTAATTAATTTTTTTTTTGTAGAGACAGAATCTCGCTGTGTTGCCCAGGTTGGTCTTGAACTCCTAGCCTCAAGCAGTCTTCCCGCCTCAGCCTCCTAAAGTGCTGAGATTATTGCAGGCATGAACCCCTGCGCCTGGCCCTATACAAGTGTTTTCACCATTGGAATTGGAAGCATTTCATTCATTGTGGACTGATGAACTCTGGCATGCAGGGCCCTGTCCTGCTCTGAGCTGAGGGTGTCTGAGTGCCACAGGGGTGTGGGTGAGCACCGGGGCTCCTGGGCCTGCTCCTGTCGGCAGCTCATTTTCTGTCCTCTAGAGCAGGCAGCTTATCTTGCTGTGAGAGACAATTCCTCTTTAAATTCAGTAGAGGTTTCATGGTGATTCTTACTGTGTAACTTTTAAAATGCCAATATCACGTTTTTTTTTTTTTTTTTTTTTTTTTTGAGACAGAGTCTTGCTCTGTTGCCAGGCTGGAGTGCAGTGGCACGATCTCGGCTCACTGCAACCTCCGCCTCCCAGGTTCAAGCAGTTCTCCTGCCTCAGCCTCACGAGTAGCTGGGATTACAGGTGGGCACCACCACGTCCAGCTAATTCTTGTATTTTTTAGTAGAGATGGGAGTTTCACCATGTTGGCCAGGATGGTTTTGATCTCTTGACTTCATGATCCACTCTCCTTGGCCTCCCAAAGTGCTGGGATTACAGGCGTGAGCCACCGCTCCCAGCCATGTTTCTTTATGGCTGAGAACGTTGCCTCTACTTTTGCAGCATATTTTATTCTGTCACCTAACAGTGCTGAGCACCCATGCTGGCAGCTCCTGTGCTAGGGTACCCACGCCCATGCCCTTGTGGTATGCCTGGGCCCCCTGGGGAACACTATCCTGGATTCCTGCCTACTGGACCTTTCAGCTGATGATGCTTGGTGAGCTTGCAACCCCCAAATGACTTTGGTGCATTCTAGCTGGGAGAGTCACAGATCTTGATTGGGAATACGGTGCTGAGGTGCCATGGGATGGTTTTTGCAAGTTGCTTGCAAGTCCTAGAAATAACAGTGACCTGTGACCAAGGAACTTGGGACCTCTATACATCAGGAAGTGACATGAGCAGTGCTACTGGGGCATTTTCTTTGTTCCAGAGAAGCTGGAACTCCTGGCATCATACAGAACTCCAACACGAGGATATAGTCAGGAGGACCTCATTCTTTGCCCCTTGATGCTGTGATGTGCATGATTATTTTGTTTACTGGGGAAGAGGCTTCCCGTTTGTGCTGGACCTGCCTGCTCAGGAATCCTCAGAGGAGCCTCATCCTTCTGACTACCTCTCAGTGGGAGCCTGCAGTGGGAGTGGGCAGACTCCTGGGACATGGACAGAATGGGAGGCCATTTCCCACCATGCTGGCTGGGGCTGACTCCCACCAGGTCTGGCTGCACTTGCTCTCACTTGCCGTGGGTTTTTAGCAAAGTGGTCCCCTCGTGCACCTGCTGAGGGGCCTCCATGCACTCTCAGGAGGAAGGAAGCCTGTCCTTCAGGGCTGTCTGTCCCTGAGTAGAAATGCAATGGTCAGGGTGCTTAGGATGGCATGGTGTGGCGGGTGAAGGTGGACTTGAGTCCATAACCTTTGGAGAGCAGACACTGACTCAGCAATACAATGCAGTGACTGTTTATTAATGGCAATTTAAGTCCAGGACTGTCGGCCTCTGCCCTTTCATATGTGCCTTAAACTTAGCACAGCATGGTGGGCTGCAGGACGGAATGATAAGCAAAGTGCGTGGCGGTGTGCATTTTAAGCTTTTCTTCTGGCAGCTTCTCTGTGCACAGTGTTTAGGATAACCTGAGGGTGCTTCTGGGAGAGGAGCTTTTCCTACCCTTGTAAACATGTGCATGAGTGTGCGACACTGCTGGGTGTCACCCGCGCAACTCTGGTGCACCCCTCATAGAGGCCACTCTGGATGTGACTTCAGAGCTTCTTTCATCTCATTTATTATTAGAGACACAAGTAATTTAGTTGATAGGAAAATGTAATTTTTCTTTCATCACAACATTAGATTAATTGAGGGTGATGTGATTTTCCCAAGTAAGTCTACCCAGTGTTATACCCATGGCGCTGAAGCACTGTGTTAGCACCGCAGGTGGAGGCAAAGATGAACAAGACAATGCATCGCGCCTCAGGTCACTTACATATGTTAACTGACTTTTCTAATTTCTACCAAGGTCTATGGCCCTGACACACCTGATCTCATCTAATTTGTCCTGAGGTTGCCCAAGGGCACCAACACTGGTAGGAGCTATATTAGTGCATCTTGTTCAAGGTTTCACCCCCTTGGGAGCAGATGGCCATTTGGAGCTCAGAGAATCGTTGCCTGGCCAAATGATGTGGGTGGCCACCTTTCGAGAAGGAGAGCCAGGAGCTGACAGGGCAGTGGGCGTGCCTGTCTGCCTTGGAGATCTTTTCTTCACAGCTCTCATCATCGTTTCTAATGACATATTTGTGTGTTTCTTATACTAGGGTTTGTCCCACCAAGTTCCTGAGGGTAGGACCTAGGTCACTTTGTACTAATTGTTCTAAGAACTCCATATTTACGAAACCATAATTAGTCAATTTGATGAACTACCCGCCCCCCATTTCCACATCTTCAAAACTGGAATTTGATTTATAATTGATTAGGTCTTAAAACTATAATTGTGTGTATTTTCTTTTTCTTTCTTATTGACACATAAAATAGTGTCTTACAATTACTATCACCTTATATTCAATTATGTATGGCATATAAAGTCCTGGCACAATGGCTCATGCCTGTAATCTCAGTACTTTGGGAGGCCAAGATGAAAGGATCACTTGAGGCCAGAAGTTCAAGACCAGCTTGGGCAACATGGTGAAACCCTGTCTCTACAAAAATACAAAATTTAGCCAGGTGTGGAGGTGCAGGCCTGCAGTCCTAGCTACTTGGGAAGCTGAGGTGGGAGGATCACATTTGACATCAAATTCGACCTGCAGTGACCCATGATCATATCACTGCATTCTAAGCTGGGCGACAGAATGGCAACCTGTCTCAGAGAGAGAGAGAGAGAGAGAGAGAGAGAGAGAGAGAGAAAGAAAGAGAAAGTGTAGGAGGGTGTGAGCCGTATAAAACCATTATAAATACAAGGCAAACAGCTTTTTTTTTTTTTTTTTTTTTTTTTTTGAGACTGAATCTTACTCTGTCGCCCAGGCTAGAGTGCAGTGGTGGGATCTTGGCTCACTGCAACCTCCGCCTCCCAAGTTCAAGTGATTCTCCTGCCTCAGTCTCCCAAGTAGCTAGGATTATAGGCACCCGCCACTGCACCTGGCTAATTTTTGTATTTTTAGTAGAGACGGGGTTTCACCATCTTAGCCAAGCTGGTCTGAAACTCCTGACCTCGTGATCCACTGGCCTCAGCCTCCCAAAGTGCTGGGATTACAGGTGGGCACACAGCTTATTAATTGAGCTTCCTTTTGGCTTGGAAGTTAGAATGCCTTTTCTTCTTTTTCTCCCTTTCTCATGTTTTTCTTCCACCTTCTTTTGCTTTTAGAAAGTTTGTTGGGTTTTGTTAATTCCATACAGTGAATATGGGTTACTTTTTCAAGCAATGGAAATAAGTTTACTGAAGTCATGATGATTACATCGTTTGGCTTTGTGTGCACAGAGTGAAGGTCTGTAAGAACATCTTACTGAGACTTCAGAGCAGCTGTGCAATCCTGCCTTTGTCACAGCCCACCTCTGACACTCAAATAGGCCTGCCCATGAGGAGCTGGATTCTGCCTGTTTTCCGTACTTCCTCTATGATAATCACACTGTTTATTGTTTTGTTTTGTTTTGTTTTCACTAGAGAAGTAACTGGGCTACCTATCTGTATTATGAAACAGATGAGACCAGACCTCATGGTAGTGAGCAAGCGATTAGGGAGGGCCCGGAAGGGGTGGATAGGCTGCTGCTTCCCCTCCCAGGGAAGGAGGAGACATGTGGGGGCTCCTTTGGGGATCCTGTGTAAAATGTTTAATTGCCCTCTAGGGATCTGTCCTTGACTATAGATGATTCCTCACTATATTGTTTGTGGTTACCCTGCCTATAGATTATTAAATAACCTTGTCTTTTATTTATTGCCATTACACACAGGAAGACTTTAAGCTACTGATAGGTCAGACTATTAACCTATTATATCTATCTTATGTGCGACTTACATTCTTAAACATTTATATCTCCAACCTGTATCTTATCATTTAGTTTCTAGAACATATGCAAGTTTTGCATTATGTCTGACAGCATAAACATTCTCTAATTCTTAATGGGCTGTTTCATTCTTAGATTAGGGAGAGCTTGGGCCATTCACAAGCTGGAGGAGAAGAATTTCAGATGAATTCTAATAGTACATGTAGAAGAATTGAGAAAAATGGAAAATCACCATCAGAACATCGTAATAATGACTGCTGTAGGTGAGATCTGTTATTGGGTGCTAAAATTAATCAATGAGAAAGGGGAAACAAGACATTTGAATAGTCTCAAAGTGTCTTTCCAAATATAAATGTTTATTAATTATGAAAAGAAAATAGTAACTTTATAGTGAAGGAAACTGGCAAACACTGAGTGCTCAAGGTCAACATCAGCAACGATAAACATACTCACATGTGGTACCCAGGACACGACATGCTGAGTGGGCACACTGCCTCTGTGGTGTTCTTCCCAGTAATGTGTAATCTTACTCTAATCATCATAAGATTCTGCACAAACCCAAATTGAAGGACATTCTGCAAAACACTGGACCAGTAGTTTTCAAAAGTGTCGAGGCTCTGAAAGGCAAGGAGGGACTTCAGACCTGTCAGGGTAAGGGGGAGCACTAAAGAAGGAGACAGGACAGCTAAACACAACACAGGTTCCTAGATGGGATCCTGGGACAGAAAAGGGACATTATTCAGAAAAACTGGTGAAATTCAAATAATATCTGTGGTTTAGGTAATAGGAGTATGCCAATGTTAATTCTTAGTTTAGATGATTGTGCTGCAGCATCAAAACTAAGAAATTAACATTGGCATACTCCTAACCCACTGGAGAAGGTGAGTTAAGGAGGGTAGACAGGAACTCTAGTGATTTTACAACTCTTCCTCAAATTTAAAATTATCTCAAAGTAAGACGTTTGAAAAAAACCTTTATGAGTATGTATATCCTTTTAATTGACATTCAGTTTTGCTATTGTTTACAGTGAGGCTTGATCTTCATTAATGGATGGAAGCATAGCCTATAACGAGTCCAGAATGACAGATTAATGGCTTACACTGGACTTTGAAATATGCTGTGCATACTTTTCCCCCTCCTTCCTCAGATTTGCCTTGTGATTAGGCTAACAAACTAAGATATAAGGCCAACCAGGTTAGATGCTGGGAGGAAATTCATAAAGCTGATTATTTCTTGGGAAACTGAAAGCTCTGTTTGTAAAAGGCTAGCTTGATTTTAGAGGATGGCTTTTTGTTAGCGGAAAGCAGAGATTCAGGGCAAAATGCAGGAATGGGTTTTGTAGGGTACAGCAGCTGTCCCTCTAGTTGGAGGTCCATGGGGTGCATTCTCATGGTCACCAGAAAAGATGCCAGCTAGTTATTATAAGAATACAGGCTGGGTGCGGTGGCTCACACTTGCAATCCTGGCACTTTAGGAGACTGAGGCAGGTGGATCGCTTGAATCCAGGAGTTCAAGACCAGTCTGGGCAACATAGCAACAGCTGTCTCTACTAAAAATACAAAAATTAGCTGAGTGTCATGACGTTCACCTGTAATCCCAGCTACTTGGGAAGCTAAGGTAGGAGGATCACTTGAGTCTGGGAGGAGAGGGTTGCAGTAAGCTGAGATTGTGCCACTGCACTTCAGCCTGGGTTACAGAACCAGACCCTGTCTAAAAAAAAAAGGGCCTCTATAAAGAGTCCTAAGAGCAAAATCATCTTTTTTTAGTACCCTCATCTCATAGTTTTGCCATAATTGTTCAACAAATGCTTGAACAAAGCATTTGCTATTAGACTAATATGTTACTACTTCCAAGTATTTTACCTGGATACTGATATTGGATACTGATATGGTTTGGCTATGTTCTCACCCAAATCTCATCTTGAATTGTAGCTCCCATAATTCCCACTTGTTGTGAGGGGGACCCAGTGGGAGGTTAATTGAATCACAGGGATGGGTCTTTCCCATGCTATTCTCATGTTAGTGAGTAAGTCTCACAAGATCTGATGGTTGTATTAAGGGCAGTTCCCTTGCATGTGCTCTCTTGTCTGCCACCATTTAAGATGTGACTTTGCTCCTCATTTGCTTTCAGCCATGATAGTGAGGCCTCCCCAGCCATGTGGAACTGTGAGTCCATTAAACCTCTTTCCTTTATAAATTACCCAGTCTGTGGTATGTCTTTATTAGCAGTGTGAGAACTGACTAATACAGATACTTTTGTTGAAATTGCCATTATGAGACCTAACCCAGTAGTCTGCACTCAAGTAGTTTTTTTTGTTTGTTTGTTTGAGACAGGGTCTTATTCTGTTTTCTAGGCTGAAGCGCAGTGAGGCAATCATTGCCCCTCTGTAGCCTTGACCTCCTAGGCTCAAGCAGTCCTCCCACCCAACCCTCTCGAGTAGCTGGGATTACAGTTACACATCACCAATGCCCAGCTAATTAAAACATGATATTTTTTGTTTTTGTAGAGATAGGGTCTCACTATGTTGCCCAAGCCAATCTCAAACTCCTGGACTCAAGTGATGTTCCCACCTCAGCGTCCCAAGTGTTGGGATTACAGGCATGAGCCATCATGCCTAGCCTGCACTGAGTTCTTAAGTTAGTATTTGCTTAGAGCAATTCCCTAACTCTTTGATAGTAGATCAGTGACATGACTTTACCTCAGTTACTGCATTGTCTGCTACTTCTTCATACATAATCTCTGGCCCCATCACACTGCCTGCTATTCCTAGAGCATGGCATGTCCTTTACACCCAGCCTCTGTTCTTTCCAGCTCTTTAAGTATCCTTATCTTTCTTTTCTTTCTGAAAAATTTCTGCTCATTTTCAGCACTTGGGTCAGCAAATATTTCTCCTATAAAATGTGTCCATAAGACTTCATATTTATCTATTATAACATTTACCATGGTGTTTCTGTTTGAATTAGATTAATTCACTCCTCTCTCATCTATTCATATGATATTGATTGAGTGCCTATTATGGACTAGGTACATGAGGAACTAAAGAGACAGCAGTGAAGGTTCAGACAGAGTCCCTGACTTTATGGGTCTCCACTCAAGCAGGCCAGGTGGACTTTAGCTACGTAATTACAGTGGTGAGAAAAGGATTTGTTTACCTATTAGCATTTCTAGGTTATCAGCTCTTAGAGGGCATGAATTTTGTCTTTCTTGTTTTTGTAGCCCTAGTGTATAGAAGAACACCTGGCAGCCAGTAGGCACTCCATAGGTGAACAAATGAACTGAGCACTTAATGTACCAATTTGTACATGAACTTATGGACGATCACTTTGCTCCCAGCAGCTTCTCAAGTTTTTATTGATCTATGAACTGAGCTGAGAAGTTTATAGTTGAAGATTTTGTTGATGACTGTTCTGAGTGTCCTGGAAACACTGCTTCCTTCTCCTGGTTCATAGTGAGGGTGGCTTGTGTGACTCTACAGGATCACAGCAAGGCTGTTCACCAGTCAGGATTCTTCTTGCAGGCAACAGCCACCACCAACAGGAAGGACTCCGCTTGAGCCTTGCTTTTATCTCACGTTTCCAGGGTCACGTCAAACCCAGGACAGTGCCTTGGGAGGAGCATGACTTTGCTTGGCTGTAAGGAAGGTTGGAATCCAGTGCTGTGCTTGTATTTGCATTTTCTGTTGTGAAGGTGCTCCGCTTCCCACAGACCTATCAAGTGGGAAGGGAAGGAGGTTTTAATGCTTGGCAATAAAAAGTAATTGTACATGTTCACTACTCACTGAAATGCGATTGGTCTACTGTTTGTAAATTTCAGCTATTTTGTGTTTAAACTGAGAGAATTCTGACAAAGTAAATGTGAGCTTCTGCAGAAGTTTGTACCATAGTATTTTTAAACATGTGTCGAGTTCTTTTGTAAATTGAATTGCTCCATTTAACCCCATCTCCAGTGTGATTAGTCGAGGCCTGAGGTCTATGTCCCGGCACTTGAAGTAATTTTTCAGGAACACTATCTTTGGCAGAAATAGCCTGGTAGAATGTGATTTGGGAAAAAGGTTAGTGTCTTCAATTGAGTACAGAAATTACGTCTTTAGACATCTGGGATTTCTATTCAATCATCAGTCAACTATCAACATTTACTGGATGTCCAGGTTTCTCAGGGACCTAATGATTGCTGTATAGTAATTTGCATTCTTTAGTAAGTTTTTCTAAGAAGTTTTATATCTTCTTTCTAGGAGAGAGTATGGTTGGGCTTGGTGGGGTGGCTCATGACTGTAATCTCAGCTTCTGTGGGAAGCTGAGGCAGAGGAGTGCTTGAGCCCAGGAGTAGGGGTGCAGCCTGTGCAACATAGAGAGACTCCAGCCCTAAAAAAAGTTTTTAATCACTGGGAAAAGAAATAGTTATAATAGAGTTCCTGTGTTTCTACTCATACCTGAGGTTTTCTTGTTTGTGATAATTAAATAAGTGAATAGTGTTGCTTTGGTGGTGTGCTGGACATATTTTCTCAAACCAGAGGTGTATTACAGTCTACCATACTGTGTTCTAAAATTGCTACTGGAGGTCTACCTCATGCCTCGTTTTGTGCCAGCCACAAACGAAATGCAGAGATGAACATGTGCCTGCCTTAGTAGGCAGGACTCTTGGTTGAAGGGACAGCAGGTGGGCTTTGGGGCCAAGCATCCTTGGGAGACGTCATCATCCCCACCACTGGCTTGGCTTTGTTGCTTTGGCCAAGTCACATGACCTCTTGGAGCCTGTTTCATCCTTGTAGGATGGGGTTACTGATACCCACCTCACTGCACTAAATGGGCCCATGAACGTACAGTTTAGTACCTTCCTCATGCAGTCAGCATCTCTATTGTCACTGTCACTTAGAGGCCAGAGGACAGGCAGGACTCAGACATTGGAGTGCATTTGATGCCAGGCTGTGGAATTTGAATTTTACAAAGGGAAATCATGTTTCCATTTTCTGATTACAGGATTAACTGGAGAATATGCTAAAGTCCCCCATTGTCACAAATTACAGCTTCTTACTTACTTTTACATTTCTGTGTTTGCTGCAGCTCAGCAGGAGGTCCATTAAACCAAAAGCCCTCATTACCTCTTCAGGACAGACATGGTGAGGCAGGAGGATGGCTTGCAGACACCTGCCCTTGCTGTCCTCAGCAGGAAAAGTTGGGGAGCTCGAGAAGGAGGAGCCCGCACGCCCTTCCATCCTTGGACTGTGTAGACCTTCTCAGGGTGGCTTCATTATTTGCCATGCAGTAAACTCTCTATCAGACACATCCTTATGCCAAGAGAAGTATTAAAATAAAGACTATTTTTGTAAAGCCTATGGAAGTGTTTTTTGGGCAACCATTCTTGCTACTGTTTTCATGCATGACCTTGGATAATTGAAATTTGTCCATGGTTCAAACTGGAGATGTGCAGTGTTCACAGAGACCTAAAGATTGCTGTGTAGTAATCTGCATTCTTTAGTAAGTTTTCCTGAGAAGTTTTCTATCTTCTTTCAATGAGAGTGTGGCTGGCTGGGCGGGCTGGTGCATGCCTGTAATCTCAGCTACTCTGGGAGGCTGGCTGGGGGCGTCTCTTGCATGGAGGTCTCTGTAATAATACAACACAGGGCCCTGAATCCCAGAAATGTTGGCTTATTCCTCTTCAGTTTCTTCCTCAGTTAAGGGATTATTCAAGTTTCCAAAACACAGTCTCTTATGACCCGAGAAAGGTCTGTCATTTGCATTTGCTCATTATGGTGGATAATAGACTGGAAGGATGACCTTTCTCCAGTTAACAATCCTTATCCACGGACGGGGCTTGCGTGCCTCTGTCTGTAGCATATGGTGCACCAAGCTGATGATGTGGCTCTTCTGAACAGCTACAGTGGTAGCCCTGAGGCCAAGGCCCCAGCTGCTCCAGGGTGGGTGCGGGGTGGGAGGTGTACTTTCCTACCGAAGGAGGTCTGGTTAGGTAGGCCAACTTGTCTCCTCTGTGGTTAGGGCTGTCTGAGGGAGCTGCTCTTGTTCCCAAGGGTTGCAGGTATGTAGTGTACTGAAGGGAGTCCCCAGGATTCATACACAAAGTGAATGACACCTCCAGGTTACCAGAAAGGCAAACCTCACACCGCAGGACAGGCCCTTGCAATCCACTGTATCTATCTTTCCCACTGGGTTCCAGTTCTCCAAGAAAGAGCCAGGGCCTGGAGCCAGGGCCATGCTGCCTGCTACCCCAGCCCAGGAGGCTCAGGGCAAGTGGGCAGCCTGGGCTGCCTAGAGGAGTGCTCCCTCATTCGCCTGTACCCCGCATGACTCCTTCCTTGAAGCCATGTTTCAGTCCCAGGGGAGAGCCTTCTGGGATGGAGATTGAGAGGAGGGGGATGTGTGTGGCTCTGTCTTCATCTCTGCAGTGCCTGGCCTCATGGGAGCACTTTGGTGTGGGCTGTGCTGGCCAGTTGTCACAGTGCCCTGCAGGTCGCGGGGCTGAGGGCAGGCTGACCAGGCCTTTTGTAAAGAGATGGGGTTGGTGGGGACACTGAAGTCCTTACCCCCGCTGAGTTCGGCTCAGCCACACGCAGGCTGTTCTGAGCTGTGGCGAGTCATTGTCCTCAGTTTCCCTGTGGAAAAGTGGGCCCTGTCATGCCCAGGAACGCCTTTGTTCTAAATTTCTACTGGAGGTCTACTTCATGCCTCATTATGTGTCAGGCACAAATGAAATGCTGAGATGAACATGTTGGGGTGCCTGCCTTAGTAGGCAGACTCTTGGTTGAAGAGACAGCAGGTGGGCTTTGGGGCCAAGCATCCTTGGGAGGTGGAGTTTAGTATGTGCAGCTTTAAATGTGAATGCTCACGATTGCTGTATTCTCCAGCTGAGTGTGGGGCACCTGGACCTCTTCCTGTTTTTGCCTTTCCTTTAAGTTGTTTGCTTGAGATTCTCCAAGCGCTGTCACCTTTTGAAATCCTAGGTTTTGGCCAGGCATGGTGGCTCATGCCTGTAATCCCAGCACTTTCGGAGGCCAAGGCGGGTGGATCATGAGGTCAGGAGATTGAGACCATCCTGGCTAACATGGTGAAACCCGTCTTTACTAAAAATACAAAAATTAGCCATGTGTAGTGGCATGTGCCTGTAGTCCCAGGTACTCGGGAGGCTGAGGCGGAGAATTGCTTGAACTTGGGAGGCAGAGGTTGCAGTGAGCTGAGATCACACCACTGCACTCCAGCCAGCCTGGGCAAAAAAGAGAGACTCTGTTCACAAAAAAGAAAGAAAGAAAGAAAAAGAAAGAAAGAAAGAAAGAGAGAAAGAAAGAAAGAAAGAAAGAAAGAAAGGGAAGAAGGGAGGGAGGGAGGAAGGAAGGAAGGAAGGAAGGAAGGAAGGAAGGAAGGAAGGAAGGAAGGAAGGAAATCCTGAGTTTTATTTCCAGTTTCCTTTTCCAACAATAACGGACTTTGTGTTTAATGGTTGGTAGTATCCACTTTCACTCATGGGTTTGTTATCTCACTGGGCATGTGAGGTGAGCAGGGCTCAGGATCACCTCTCGGCTGTAGAGACACACGATGCAAACAGGCTTCAGCAAAGAACCACTGTTTGAATTATATGATAACTTAGGGAAAGCTCTGTGTCTACTTCTGATATCTGTGTGTCTTGGTATGATGCTGGCACCTTAAAACATTTTTAAAGTGACTAGTAATATAGGAATTCATTCACTCATTTATTTATTCAACAAAATTTTTTTGCTATTTGCTAAAATGCTATCTGCTATAGCAAATAAAAGCTATGCTGTATGCAATGGGGGAATATAGGTATGAACTATACAAGATTAATTCCTTTACAAAAGTCTTAATGAAGGGAAAAACAAATTTATGAAAATAGAAGGTATCATTAATAATTACAGCATACACTTACATAATACTCTCTGTGCCACACTATTCTTGGTGCTTTCTATTTATATTATTTCAATTAATCTCATAGCAACCTATGAGGTAGGTACTATTTCTGTCTCCTTTTTATAGCTGAGGGAACTGAACGGCAGACAGGTTAAGTGGCTTGCCCAAGATTGCACAGCCAGTGAGTAGTAGAGTCAGCTTCGAAATCCAGGCAATCTTGCAGCAATATCCACTCCTCATCACCTGTGCTACACTGCCGTGGAAAGCAGTTGTTACATTAGAAAAGTGAAGGCAGATAATCCTGTGGGGAATGGCTTGTAGCTGGAGAGGTTCCAGAGTTCACATCTCACTGTAGTCTGAAAGTCTGAATGTTAGAGAACTTATTTTAAGAAATGTGTTTGCATAAATTGATTCCTTCTTTCAGGTTTACCTGCCATAATTCACAAGGCTCGTACAAAAATTCAATGCGAAAGTAAGGTCTTAAGGAAAACCATGTGGTTCGTTTCACTTTGGTGTGGTGGTCTAAACCTCTCTCTTTATTTATTTGCCAAGAGAACAATGCTTTGTTAGTTTGCTGTTTTTCCAACTACATAATCATGCCCCATTATAGTGGCCTGGGGATGTCTGTGTTCCTTTTTGCTCAATCAGTTTATTGTAGGTAAATGTGTGTGTGTTGTGTGTGTTTTCTTTTATCTACCTTCTTCTTATACATTTTGCAATGTGCAAATCCTGGTAACCACTTGGCACAGGTCTCTGTCATTAGACACCACTTATCCACATTGGAAGTGAGGACCCCAGCAATGTGGCTCACCTCTTGTTTAAGGTGCTGGAGGCTGGGCTGTTTAAGGTGCTCAGCAGCAATGCACTGCACTGAGCCCTGGATCTTCTGCTCCTCACCTGCCCTCTGAGGCCCTCCCAGGCTGGCTCCCTTCTCCCTCTGTAGCCTTCTCCTCAGTTAGGCTGTCTTCCACCTCCCAACTCAACCCTGGTTGTGCCCGGAGTGAACTCCTCTGTTGTACCCCTCCTCCTGGGCAGCGCTGTACACTGCCAAGCCTTTGATCACTTGCCTTCGGGGCCTGGCTGGGAACTGTCCTTATTGGGAGCCTCTCACTGTTCCAGGGACCTAAAGTCCTGGTGCTTTGGTCTGCCTCGCCCCTGAGACTTGCAGGTTCATACCATTGGGTCTGGCCTGAGCCAAGCCTCTTCCAGGTCATTCTTCCTGCCTGATGGACCCTTAAAGCTTCATCTCCCGTTGCTGTCCTGGAGACTCTGATTGTTTTTTTGTGTCTCTAGCCTCACTGCTGATGGCTTCTGGGTCTTTATTCCATTGCAGGCCCTGTCGCCATAGACTGCCCTTGGGTTCTGTATGTTCAACTTTCAACCAGCCTGTACTTTGGCACATTGCATGTTGTGACCCATAAACCATTTTTGGTGTGCTAAGTTCAAAGTTTTGAACAACAGCTGGTGAACAAATATTTTGAGCTATGATTTGCTGGCACTGCTTGCACGTTTGGTTTCTGAAACATTTATTTATTCATTCCAAAATATTTATGAGTGCCTATCGAGAGCCAAGCATAGCTCCAGAGAAGAGAAGCCACCACACCTGGTTCCCACCCTCGGGGAGCTTTCAACCCAGCCTCGCCACCTTTAAAATCTTTGTGCCTTAGGGGCTCAAAACCGGGAAGGAGAGATTTTGTGTAAATGAACACACAGATGATTGAATATAGTGGTGGTTTGATTCTAGGACACAAAATACTGCTTCATGCACTTTTGTCACCAGTGATGAAAACTTGCCATAAGTGCTTGAGTTGGAATGTATTTCATTGGCGTTACAAATGACCTTAGGGCTGTATTTATAGAATCGTTAAAGGTCTGAAGGAGTTCCTTGAATTTTTTAGTTTTACTTTGCTGCATTTTATTGGGAACATTATTTGCTATAGTGGCATCTGTGCACTTGGGGATCCACATAGGCTTTAGGACAAGGACCTCTGTACATAGACATCTACAACACAGAGGTATGTTCATTAGTGTTTAGTTTTTGTGTCATTTTACAACATATTATGCCATATAAATAATGATCCAAAAAAGAAAGCAGTGAATGTGGAAGTCATCAAGCCCTAGTTGTGGATCATGATTAGGTCCAAACCTTTGCAGATCTAATGTCTATCTTGAAGACTTTTTATTTATTTATTTTTTAGAGACAGTCTTGCTCTGTTGCCCAGCCTAGAGGAGGCTGGGGTGCAGTGGTACAATCACAGCTCACCACAACTTATCTAGGAGTCTTTTAAGTTCTTTACATAAATGACATAATTTTACTGCTAAAATATCCACACAAATAGACACTGTTATTATCTGCCATTTTTAGGCATCCAAACTGTGACCCAGAAAGATTAAGTAACGTTCCCAAGATCACACAGGTAATAAGTGGTTGCACCAGAATTCGAACCCAGGCAGCCTTATTCTAGTGCCACCATGTTAGAGCTTCTCCCTTCTTTGGACCTGACATTTCTCAGCTCTAAAATAAAGGAGTTGGTTTATATAACCTTTAGGGTCTCTTCCGGGCTGACATTCTGTGGTCTCTGACGTATTAGCTTGTAGAAAACTGGATGTACCCTCACACGCACATGTTCACACACATCTCCACAGACACAAACGTCAGCCTGGTGGACTCCCTGGAAGGCATGCACCAGAAATAAATCATGTGAGAGTGCTATGGATGAGGAGAGAATCTCTACATCGTTCTGCAGGCACCTTAAGGGGAGCAACACCCGTCCCTTGTTAACTGGCTACCACATTTTATGATTTATATTGGGAAAAAATGACACCTACAATACTGAGAACCTTTTTAAAGGGGGATTCTCGGGACACAGCCTAGCAGAGCACAGAATGTCTTCACATCTCAGTTCTTCACAAGAGTAAAGCACCTGGGCCTTGATTGAAAATAAGCTTGAAGAAAGCATATCTGAAGTTGGTAGCAGATGGTGGAAAAGTGACAAAGCATTGCTTTTTAAATTAGAAACAAATAATCAACAAATATAAATAGTAGATTATGAATTACAAATTGCTTGTGTTAGATTGTCCAGAATATCAAACACTACATTGATTCTGAAACCTCACTCTAAGATAAGCAATAAGGGTGAGATTATAAGAAGGAAATTACAATAATCATAGAAAATAAAATAACATCACCAGTAAAAGATGCCAGCACTAAAAGCCCCTGTTGAGGCCTGTCTCTGCAAAGTTCCACTCCAAGCGTTCCGTGGGCATTATCTCCCGGCACGGCCTCTGGAAGAAATTTTACTGCCATTTTATACATAGTGAAAACACAGCTTAAGTATGTGACCCAGTGTGGCATTTATTTTGTAGTAGAATCAGGGTTTAAACTGCAGATCTCCAGCACTGAACCCTACTGTTTATCCTGCTGGGAGAAGTTCAAGGTAAAACTTTTCTCAGTCTTTGGGGCCCAAATGCAGAGCTTCAATGCATGAACACAGAACACCGTGGTCCCTGGTCAGCCCCAAATCCCCACTTCCTGGGGTTCACAGAGAATAACAGATGACCACCGAATACTCACTTCAGAATGGTCATGACACTGCAGAAGACTAGTCCCATTCACTGGTGCTGGAAGGCTCCTCAGGACTCACTATGTCAGTGCACAAGGAGCCTAGGGCAGCCTGGGGAGACTCAGGTCAGCAAGTGCCCTCATGTAAGAAGCCGTCCAGCTGCAGTGATGGAATGGGGAAGCCCTAAGTCTCTTTCTTCACATTGTACAGAGAAAGGTACACCAGGGGCACTGAGCAAAATCACCAGGGCTCCTTAGAAGCAGGGAAAACATCCTCCTGCGCGTTCTGCAGTCTCTGTGAGGGAGAGCACTGCAAGGCCGATGTCGCCAGGCTGCCTGTGTGGGGGTGTATGTGGGCACATGGTTCTGGGCCTGTGTGGGAATATTTTTGTAGAGTTTGACTCTTACTTTCAAATCATTCATGTCCTGGGCTGTGTGGGAGCCAGTGGAAGGCAAGGAAGGAAGGGATGTGGTATGAGGCCCGCCTGGCTTCCACCCCTCTCCCTGGGTCTGCAGAGACTGCAGCTCCATCAGGCCATCACCTGCACCGCAGCTGGGTGTGCCAGGCAGGGAGGTGAGCAGGTGACCTCTGCTCATTTGTTTCTGAGCCCTGACTTCCTCCTCTAAGGTCATGGCAAAGAGCCCTTCATTCAATGCCTGGCATAGCGTATTTGGTGGAATGATAAATGACTGAGTAAATAATAGGGATAAAGAAAGAGTTCCAGCAGGCTGATGCTCGGTAGGATGAAGCTGGAAAGGGGGCTGCTGTCATGGGGAAAGTCTGATGGGGAAGCCGCAGTGCACCGAGGGGTGGAGAGACCAAGCCTCAGCATCCCAGGACAGCGTGGCGCACTGGAGAGAGCCCTGGTGGCTGTTCCATCCAGTCCCAGCCCTGCCCTGCCTGGGAGTCCTCAGGGTTCCACGAGTCTCCATAGGTGTCTGGTAGCCTTCACATATCAGAAGGCACCCTGGGCTACCCCTCATCTCTGCTTCCCTGTATTTTGTAGACGTTTTTCTTCTGAGGTGCTGCCCACCCTACCTGTTGTTTCCCTAAGTGCTGTTTGTAGAATTAAAAGATACCGTGGACACTTAGAGGAGGCAGAAATGCAAGTATTCCTACAAACTGGGTCACCTACAGGAAAAAACATGCCCTCAGAGTACAGGAAAGCCAGCTTGGGGGCTGGGGCTGGTGGGTGGGAGTCTTTGCTGCACCTGCAGCCTTGGGCCCTGCCGCACCTACGTGGGAGTCACCGACTTCTTAGATCTAAGCCTAGGCTCCAACCCAAGGGCTTCCCCATGCTTCTGATGCTCATTACACACCAGATACATAACTTCCCCCAGGAGGAGCTCTGTTTCAAACGTGAATTTCTGTTGTGATGAACCAGTTGCCATTTATCTAAGTATTACTGAATTAATAGCAATATTTGGCCAATATATATTTCTCTGATTCATTCCATTATTGTACTGTCCCTTTGGTCACTGAACATTCAAGATGATTATGGAATAAGTAGCTCAGGGCACATATCACATGGGCTCACACTGTGGGAGGTTGGAGCTGCCGGGGAGGGAGAAGATTAGACAGACAGAGATAGTGATGTGAGCTTCAGCCCCAAATCCAAAGAAATACTCTGTCTAGCCTAAATAAGCCTTATTCATTGCTACTTGCAAATAAAGAGAGATTCCTGCAAATATATGCTTGTTAAGAAAGAATAAGGCCAGGTGCATTTTCTCATGCCTGTAATCCTAGCACTTTGAGAGGTGGAGGTGGGAGGATCACTTGAGGCCAGGAGTGAGACCAGCCTAGGCAACCTAGTGAGACCCTGTCTCTACAAAAAAAAAAAAAAAAGCTGGGTGTGATGGCCTGTGCCTATAGGCCAGCTACTTGGGAGGCTGAGGTGGGAGGATGGCTTGAGTCCAGGAGTTGGAGGCTGCAGTGAGCCATGATCACATCACTGCACTCCAGCCTGGGTGACAGAGTGAGACTTTGCCTCAAAAAACAAAAAAAGCCACCACCAACAACAAATTTAAAACTATTCTTTCTGCTTTCTGGTTATCTCTCTGTGTATCTCCAGCAACAGATACGTTTTTTCCTCTTCTATCTCAGCAAGCCTTACTCCAGCCTTTCATAATGCAAAGATCACATTAGTGTGGTTGGGCACAGCTGCCTAGGAACCACAGGTCCAGTGTCCTGTGTCATGTGCTGTCAGGTTGTGGGCTGTAGCTGCTTGCTGCTCAACCTTGGTGATGTGCTCTCCAGCAAGCAGAGGCTAAAAGCTGGTGTCGGAAAGGAGAGTGGCTCTGGAGCTGGTAGCAGCTCCCTGGGGCATCTGGTAGGCCCTGGGTTAATCCTAGCAGTCCTCTGAAGCTGGGCACAACTTAACCTGCATTTAGTGAATGGCTGCCATACCACCGGTGTCTAGAAGCCTTTGCTCTGTCTCGTTAATATTGGTGTAATCATAATAAGCCACAGCTTCTAGAGAACTCTGAACATTTTTGGCCTTTAGGGGAAACAGGTTTCCAATTTTAAGACTATAGAAGGCCGGGCATGGTAGCTTGGCCAGGCATGGTGGCTCACGCCTGTAATCTGAGCACTTTGGGAGGCTGAGGAGTGCAGATTACCTGAGGTCAGGAGTTCAAGACCAGCCTGACTAACATGGTGAAACTCTGTCTCTACTAAAAATGCAAAAATTAGCTGGGTGTGGTGGTAGGCTCCTGTAATCCCAGCTACTCAGGAGGCTGAGGCAAGAGAATCTCTTGAACCCGAGAGACAGAGGTTGCAGTGAGCCAAGATAGTGCCATTGCACTGCAGTCTGGGTGGCAGAGCGAGATTCTTTCTCAGAAAAAAAAAAAAAAAAAAGACTCATTGACTCATTGAACTGCATCTTGAGCATCTTCCAGTACCTGGGAAAGCTGAGTCCACGAGACGCTCATGCTCACTCACTCTCCCTCTGTACTTTTAGCTGCTGACCTCTGGTGTGAA
>CAUYQU010048105.1:0-10007 GCA_963574635.1 Cheracebus regulus
ACTTTCATTGCAAAATATTAACTTAAATATGTACACTTGGTAACTTACTTACCATAGCTTACAGGGCGTGACTGTAATCTACTTACCTTAACCTACTTACTGGGCATAACCTACTTACTGGGAGTAACCTACTTACTGGGCGTAGCCTACTTACTGGGCATAGCCTACTTACTGGGCTTAAATTACTTACTGGGGGTAACTTGCTTACTGTAACTTAAGTATGTTAATTTGGCATAAACAACTTTAACTTCAGAAAAGTATATAATGAAACACATGGCGAAATAAAGCTGCTGCATGAGCATAGCGCATGTAGCCCTCCAGACTCCGCCTTTTCTATCTCCTTTTTTCCAGCGCACGCTCTCTTCCCGGTTTGGGACCCTCTCGCTGGACGAGATTCCCGGGCTCGCATTCAGTTCACAACACTGACGGGTGAGCTGGCACCTCCCAGATGATAAAGCAGCTGGCCTGGTCTTGTGCCCCACCCAGGAACCGACTCAGCCTCCAGGACAGCTCGGACTCCCTGTGATTTCATCTCTGTCCCAACCCATCAGCACTCCCCACTGTCTGACCCGCCACCCACCAAATTACCCTTGAAAACTCCAATCCCAGGATCTTCGGGGACACGGATTTCAGTCCTAGTGCAACTCTGGCATCCTGCACAGGCAGCTCTGATTTCAGTTCCGTGGTCGTGACAAATCAGCTCTGTCTAGGCAGCCACTGAGGTGACTGGAGGAACCAGGAGCATAAAGAAAACCCAGCTCCTTGGTTGGGCACGGTGGCTCACGCCCATCATCCCAGCACTGTGGGAGGCTGAGGCAGGCGGATCACCTGAGGTCGGGAGTTCGAGACCAGCCTGACCAACATGGTGAAACACTGTCTCTACTAAAAACACAAAACTTAGCCGGGTGTGGTGGCAGGCACCTTTCATCCCAGCTGCTCAGGAGGCTGACGCAGCAGAATCGCTTCAATCTACGAGGTAAAGGTTGCAGTGAGCCAAGGTTACATCACTGCACTCCAGCCTGGGCGACAGAGCGAGACTGCGTGAGAAAAAAAAAGAAGGAAGGGAGGGAGGGAAGGCAGGCAGGAAAGAAAACCCAACTGCTTGGGGGCCCAAGGTCACAGGCACAGCTCACAGGAGAACCCCAAGATCAAAAGCGAGCAGGATCAGGAGGTGCCAGCCTTGGAAGGGAGCAGGTCAGATTCCACGGAAGCCTCCGGAGTCCTGGTCCCATGCAGAAATCATGTACAGGTGGTGGGCAGAACGGAGACATTTGGCAAAGGCTGGGGCACGCCGCCGGAGATTCACAGGTGCAGGGGCGCTGGCTGGCCCAGAAGAGGGGTACCCGGACCCCACATGTCCACGTCCGGGCCAGAACCTGCCAAAACCATTTCCCTGCCGATTCCCAAGTTGCTGCGTGTCCCAGAGAACTGCATGGAAATGCACAGGGCGTCACCATGGGGCCCACCCTAAAAGCACTCCCCTGGGCTTCACAAAGTGTGGTTTGAGGGCCTTGGGTCTGGCCACGTTTTTTTTTTCTTTTGAGACGGAGTTTCATTCTTGTTGCCCAGGCTGGAGTGCGATGGCACGATCTGGGCTCACTGCAATCTCTGCCTCCCAGGTTCAAGCGATTCTCTGCCTCAGCCTCCCAAGTAGCTGGGTGGGTTGACAGGTACCCACCACTGTGCCCAGCTAATTTTTTTGTATTTTTAGTAGAGATGGGGTTTCACCGTCTCAGCTGGGCTGGTCTTGAACTCCTGACCTTGTGATCCACCCATCTCAGCCTCCCAAAGTGCTGGGATAACAAGGGTGAGACACAAAGCCTGGCTATTCTTTTGTATTTTTCATAGAGACAGTGTTTCTCCATGTTGGTCAGGCTGGTCTCGTGCTCCCGACCTCAGGTGATCCATCTGTCTTGGCCTCCCAAAGTGCTGGGATGACAGGCCGTAGCCACTGTGCCCAGCTAATTTAGATTCTCAGAAAGAAATACTTAGCAGGGAGGAAGGAACAGAAGCTGTGTCTGGAAGGAGGGTGCATCCTGGTCATCCCTGCAGGCCCAGGGCTTCTTCCTACGGAGGAGAATGCAGAGCAGTATTTTTAGGGGGAGGCCCTCAGGGTCAGGGAAGGTGCCTCAGGGACAGAGACCTGCACCTGCTTAGGGCTAGGGTTTATGGTCCTTTGACCCAAAGGCAGGATAAAAGAGCAATCTTTTCATCTTTTTGCCTTTTTTTTTTTTGCCATGGAGTCTCGCTCTGTCACCCAAGCCGGAGTGCAGTGGCGTGATCTCGGCTCACTGCGACCTCCACCTCCCGGGTTCAGGCGATTCTCCCACCTCAGCCTCCCAAGTAGCTGGGATGACAGGTGCTGCCACCACGCCCGGCTAATTTTTGTATTTTTAGTAGAGACGGGGTTTCACCCATGTTGGTCAGGCTGGTCTCGAACACCTGACCTAATGTGATTCACCCGCCTCAGCCTCCCAAAGTGCTGGGGTGACAGGCGTGGGCCACCACACCCCTGCCTGGCTGATCCCATTTTTTTTTTTTAAGATGGGGTTTCACCATGATGGGAAGGCTGGTCTTGAACTCCTGACCTCAGGTGATCCACCCACCTCGGCCTCCCAAAGTGCAGGGATGACAGGCCTGAGCCACCGAGCCCAGCCTCTGCCTTATCTTTACAGCACTGATTTTCCAGGAGTCTTTTCCTTCATGGCCGCGACTCCAGGATCTGAGCTCTCTCGCACCCCTCAGCCCAGATCCCGGCACCCTCCAACTCACTCAGGTCACACTCTGTCCTTCTCAGCTCCTGGAAACTACTCAAGGGGAGAAAAGAAACCTAGCTCCGTGAAGCACTTGTAAAAACTTCAGTGGCTCACACCTGTCATCCAAGCACTTTGGAGGCCAAGGCAGGCAGATCACCTGATGACAGGAATTCAAGACCAGCCTGACCAACATGAAGAGACACCCCCATCATCTTTAAAAGCAAAAAAAAAAAAAAAAGAAAGAAAAAAGAAAAACTTTGTTTTGGCGCTAAACCCGATAGCAGATGAAAAGGGGGAAGTCATCCTGCAATGTTAAGAACTGGCCTCAAGGTGGCAGCACTAAACACACAAAACTCCGACAGCTCCAACGTGCAAGACACGTTCTGCTCCCGCCGCCACCATCCCACTCTCTCTCCTTCACATTCAGGTCACGCTGAGATGCCCAGCCTCACTCCGCGCCTCATCTCTGCGTGTCCTCCACACCACTATTAACGCCGTGACACGCTCGGGCTGATTTCTCATCCTCCACCTTTGAAAAGGGAACTCTGGCACCCGGGTTTGTTCCCGCGTTCCCGGGCTTTCATTTCAAATTTGCATGCCCCGCCCCTTACCGGGGCGTGGCCTCTGCGGTTGACTCCGCTCCCGGGGCGCGGTCCAGGTTTCCCTGCACAACCACGAGGCCTCAGGGAGTCGTCATTGGGGAGCACGAGACGGAGCTAATTTTTTGTATTTTTGGTAAAAACAGGATTTCACCATGTTGAACAGCCAGGGCCGTCTGTGTTTATGGGGTGTAGGTTAGGGGCAGGCTAGTGAGTGTTGAAAAATGCACACTTTGCCCAGGCATGGTGGCTCACGCCTGTCATCCTAGCACTTTGGGAGGCCGAGGTGGGTGGATCACCTGAGGTCAGGAGTTCAAGATCACCCTGGCCAACATGGTGAAACTCTATTTAAAAAAAAAAAAACAAAAAACAAAAAACGCGTTCTTTGAATGAAGGCACCTTCCAAACAGGCTTTGTGTGAGCAACAGGGCTGTTTATTCACCTGAGTGCAGGTGGGCTAAGGCCGAAAAGGGCGTCAGCAAAGGGCAGTGGGGTAGGAGTTGGTTTTCTTGGTTTGAGTAGTTTTTTTGGGGGGGCGGGATGTTGCAGAGTAAGATCAGTTACAGTGGTGGGGTTAGGTGAGAGGTGTTAACATTATCATAATAGCAGTTAAGATGGCAGGTTGGAGCCAGGCGCGGTGGCTCACCCTGTAAACTCGGCACTTTGGGGGGTTGAGGTGGGTGGATCACGAGGTCAGGGGTTCGAGACCAGCCGGACCAAGATAGTGAAACCCAGACTGTACTTAAAAAAAATACAAAATTAGCCAGGCATGGTGGTGCGTACCTGTAATCCCAGCTACTCGGGAGGCTGAGGCTGGAGAATTGCTTGAACCCAGGAGGCGGAGGTTGCAGTCAGCCGAGTGCGTGCCATTGCACTCCAGCCTGGTGACAGAGTGAGATTCCATCTCAAAAAAAAAAAAAAAAGATGGCAGGGTTAGGTGAGGGGCTCGGCCCAGTAAGGTCCACTGGGGGGTCAGGGACAATGGCGAACACAGGCAGGGGGTGGGAGACTTCAGCCAGGGCAACCGGGACTTCAGACTTCCAGGCTCGAATACAGAGAACTGACACTAAGTGAGGTCATCTTAAGGACAGAGACATGGTCAGTACAATCACGTGAGGAATAAACAAGGGGTCCACCCCCACGAGGTCGCTGAGGCAAGGAGGTGGCCGTGCACAGTGAACGGGGTGCAGCATGCACTATCTCTCATCTAGGGACAGGCTACTTCTAAGGCATTCTATAGGAGATGCTTTGAGCAGGGACAGAGCTGACCGGGTCCCAGCCACCTGCTGACAGCTTCCAGTGGTTTCTACAGGACAATGATCTGAGCGGCACAGGAGCTCGAGAGCTGTTAAGTCACACAGCCACCAAAGCGTGATTATACCAGAGGGATTCTGAGTCCTCAGAGGCTCGTGGATTGCCACTGAGGCCAGCCTTCCACAAGAACTGGAGCAAGGTCCTACAACTCGATCAGGAGGAGAGGCTCTCGCCCCAAGCCTGCCACACAGCAGGTGTCTTTATGATACTGCACACTGTCGCCTGGGCCATGGATTCTTGTCCTGGTACAACTGCTTTTCCCTTAAATCATGCTCTGCACCATGTCTGCTCCAGACATCCCTCTGGCTACGAACTAATTATATACATGTATATACATACAGGGAAATAACTGAATAATAAGATAGTCTTCAGGCACGAATTAATTGTTCCAACTATAATACATGATTATACATAAAGGCTTATATAAAGGCAATAACTCAGTAATAACACTGTAAACTGAGACATTCTTCAGGCACTGACTGCCAGGGATCTGCTTAGCACTCCTTCCTCAGCGCCCAGATGGGGGGTCACCCACACTCCTGACCTTGTGACTCACGTGCCTCAGCTTCCCAAAGTCTCAGGGTTACAGGCGTGAGCCACTGCTCCCGGCCTGCGCTGGGCATTTAGTTTGTCATCAGCAGGCAGGGAGACCAGCCTCGTACCTGCTGGATGAGGAGCCCATTCCAGCTGAGGGAAGCAGAAGCCTGGAGGGCTTCATGGAGCAGGGACTGCAGTTCCTCTGCCAGGCAGGACGGTGACAGCAGGTTTCCGAGAGGGGCAGGTGATGTGTGGCCCTAACCCTTCTTCACCGTCCCTCCTTCTGTGCGTTTTCGCCCTAACCCTTGTCTATCCTCTCCCCTTCTGTGCGTTTCCAGGTGAAATTCATATTTAGCGCCATTATAACAGTATGTAAGCCTCACTTTGGGGTTATGGCACAAAGATTAATATGGAGCCATAGGAATAAATGTTCTATTCCTACATTTTTATTTCTTTTAATTTTTAATTTTTATTATTGTTTTTTGTGTGTTTTTGAGATGGAGTCTCACTCTTGGTGCCCAGGCTGGAGTGCAGTGGCACGACCTCAGCTCACCACAACCTTTGCCTCCCAGGTGCAAGTGAAACTCCTCAGCCTCCTGAGTAGCTGGGGTGAGAGGCGGGCGCCACCACATCCGGCTAATTATTAGACGCATAGTCGCAGCAACTCGGGGGGCTGAGGCTGGAGGATCTCTTGAACCTGGGAGGTGGAGGCTTCGGCGAGCCAAGATCTCGCCATTGCACCCCAGCCTGGGCGACAGGAGGAAGACTCCGTCTCACACACACAAAAAAACCTGGTGGAAAAGGTTGTTTACTGACATGACAAGCAAGCTCAACTTTAAAATGGAGAATTAACAGCAGAGCTGAACATAGGACGTCCTGATTCTTTGGAGAGAAACTTGGGGTTCACTGTCTCTAACACCAGCTTGCAGAGGGCCTCTGGTGGGATTTCGGCTTGTGGTCCCTGAGTGAATTCCCCAAGTGAACTCCGCTTTGTGTATCCATCCACCCTGCTGGCCCTGTGCCTTTCAGTACCGGGATCCCACGGGCCGTCTCTCACACGACCAGCTCTGTAGACTTGCTGCGGCCTAAAACCCACAGAAATACCAAAACCACAGGAGCATGACTGGCCACAGCAGCCAGGTTAGCAGAGGCTGTCAGTTTTTTTTTGTTTTTTGATATGGAATCTCACTCTGTCGCCCAGGCTGGAGTGCAGCGGTGCAATCTCTGGACTGACCCCGGCTGACCCTAGGCATGGGAGCTGATACACGTGTGTAGGGGGCACGCAGCACTCACATGCTGCCTCCAAGGGGGTCTTGATGGAACCCCAGACTTCTGCGTGCACTGCCAGCGATGGTCTGACTCAAAAGCAGAGAACACGCTTTATGAGTAAAGGACGGGCCTGCTTTCTGTAGACACCAATGTCACCATGGCCCAAGGAAGGCCCTTGCCTGCCCCATCCCAGCCCATATTTCTCTTTTCTGCACAGCCCTTGGCTGCCCCGTCCCAGCGCACAGCGCCCTTCTATGCAAGGACCTTGGTGGACCCACCTGAGCCCACAGCTCCCTTCTATGCAAGGACCTTGGTGGACCCACCTGAGCCCACAGCTCCCTTCTCTAGAAGCCCTTGACCACCCTGTGCTGACCCACAGCTCCCTTCTCTGCGCAGCCCTTGGCCGCCCCATCCCAGCCCACAGCGCCCTTCTCTGTCCACCCTGAAGCCAACACACAGAGGAAGGTCGCAGGCAGGGAAATGTTGCCGAGTCCCCAGACAAGCTTGAGCAGGAGAAGCAAACAAGGCTGCAGAGACATCAGGAGAAAAGAGCCGGAACTGATTGCAGACAGCAGAGGACGCCTGAGCGGCTTGGCAGGGAGGGGAGGGCACCATTCTCCATCACACCTGCAGTTCGGGACTTGGAAAGGCTGGGCCCAAATGCACTGGGAGCCCCGTCTCCCTGAGCCCACGCGGGCCTCTTGCTCCCAAGGCTTCATGCACTCCGGTGCTAACGGGGGGAGTCCTGTGCCCCCACAGCCCCCACTGACAGTGGCTGGACACCACAGCTCCGTCTTGCTGGTGTTCATGGCCCAGCTTTGTCCCCAGGGGCTGCTGGCTTTCTCCTACCTCCGGGCTGCACCTCCTCGGCCCTCCTGGCCTGTCACATGAAGGTCCCGGGGCTGTGTCCTCTGCCTGTAGCTCCCTGTCTCCACGGGGCGACGATCTCATCTGTCTAATCACTACACAGCTTCCACGCATCCACGACTCTGTGTTCATGGCTGCAATGGACACTTTGTTTCCGAACTCAGAGTCCTATACCAGCATGCACGCATGGAAGTTCACTGCGGTCACTGGCATAGCTGCCCCATACCCCCTTCCTGCCCCGCCCTCCTTCCCCATCGGAGCCCTGACTCCCAGCTCACTGGCAACACCACTGCAGTGCATGGAAAAGCATCTCCCACAGGCCACATCCACCCGGCACTTCGGAG
Organism: Cheracebus regulus; assembly: GCA_963574635.1. NCBI lineage: Eukaryota > Metazoa > Chordata > Mammalia > Primates > Pitheciidae > Cheracebus > Cheracebus regulus. The sequence goes on from CAUYQU010048105.1 coordinate 7,687, forward strand.
GTGACCTCATTTGGAATTAGGTCTTTGTGGAGCAGATTCGTTGAGACGAGAGCATCCCAGATGATTTGGAGAGTGGGCTCTGAATGCAATGATTGGTGTCTCTGCAAGAGAGATGGGAGAAGGCTACAGGAGAAGGCCACGGGAGAAGCCACAGGCAGATGGAGGCAGAGGCGGGAGTGATGGGGGTGTCTGGAGCCCCCAGGGGAGGCAGGAAGGAACAGCAAACCTCGGCTCAGGGGGCCAGGCCTGTGCGGACGCAAACTTCCCCAAGCCTTCATGTTCCAGCTGCAGAGTGCCCTTGACTCTGCCACAGCACATCCCACACGCAAGGGCCTAAAACATTCTGTTGCATCACAAAATAACCGGACCTCAGGTTCCTGTGACAGTCACTCCCTCCAGCCACATGTGGAACCCCATCTACAGATAATCACCACGGGCCTCTGCTTTGCTTTTTTTTTTTTTTTTTTTTTTTTAAAGAGATGGGTTTTCCCCATGTTGGTCAGGCTGGTCTTGAACGCCTGACCTTGTGATCCGTCCACCTCAGCCCCCCCAAATTGCTGGGATGACAGCCGTGAGCCACCGTGCCCGGCCAGGCTTCTGCTTTGCAAAGTTTCCCACAAGCCAGCCGGCACCAGCAATCTTCAGCAGGACGCAGCGGCTCCTGTTCACTGGAGAATGCTCCGCTGTCTGCTGCCCTCTCCCCATCGTTACCACAGCTTCATCACCCCCGCGTCTGCTGACTGCTCAGAGTGATCATAAGCAGGAAATACTGTGGGAGCCTCAGCTTGGGTCTTCGGCTGCCTCCAGGACAGGTGACAGCCCCATCCCACTTCCATTCCTAATCTTCTTCTCATCGCTTTGATGCCTCTGAACTCTGGGTACCCACAGGGGGTGTGGGGTCTGGTTCTCTGCACACCTCACTCCAGGGAGGCCCTCTGTCCTCACCGCCCACCCTCCATCAGCCCCACCAAGTCCTGGGCTCCGGGACACCGCCTTGGATGGCTGCCGGCTGACACCATCGCTGTACAGCTGGACACCGTCCACCTGCATGGAGTTCCCGTGACCTCAGGCTGCCTAGGGTCCCGCAGCCAATACAGGCCTCGCCTTCTGAGACCAGAAGCAGCTCAGTCACTGTGGACAGTGGCCAGTTCTCCGCCTCCTCTCAGTTCCCCGGTCGGTGTGACGGACACCGGCCTGGCCACGCACGCCCTGCTGCGACCTCATGGCGGAACGTCCACACGCAGCCTGCCCGGCTCACCCCACCAACCCCCACACCCCACGGGGACTGTCAAGACGCACCTCGGGGACCCTCTAAACCGCCAGCAAAGCCCCACCCCCATGTCAAAGACCGGCCAGTAGCCAGTAACACCCTGGACCTGATGCGGGTGGAGCCCACAGGTCTCCCCTCCCTCCCTCTCTCCCTCTTTTTTTCTCTCTCTCCCTCTCTCTCTCATTCTCTCCCTCGCTCCGTCTCACTCTCCCCGTGGCCCGAGGGCTGTGGCTTCCACCCACCTTGCTCCTGCCATCCTGGGTGTTTGCTTGGTCGTCCCCTCTGTGCCCGCCCCAACCCCGCTGCACACCCGACCTGACTCTCCTCCTTGCCACGGCTCTCCTGAGAGTGCACGTTGCAGGAATCAGCACGACGTGGGCCACAGAACAGCCCTCAGGGCACCTGCCAGAAGAAACCGGTTTCCAGAGAGAGGGTCAGCTGGTCACCCGGGCACGCTGCGGTGACACCATCCTCCAGGATAAAGGGCCACCCTGCGGAACCCAGAATCCACAGCCCAAGCCCACCCCCAAAATCCACAACCCACCCCCACCCCCAAATCCAATCTGAAACCCCAATTCCACAAGCAACACACCTCCCTGAGCCCCAAAATCCACAACTCCCAGAGCCCCAAATACAAAACCCCACCAGAGCTCCCAATTCCACAAGCAACCCCTCCAAGCCCCTAAATTCACAACCAGCCCACCCCCATGAGCTCCAAAATCCAATCAACCCACTCCCCCAGCCCCCAAATCCACAACCCATACTCCTGAGCCCTAAATTTCCCAAACAACCCCATCGAGCTCCAAAATCCACAAACAACCCACACCCCTAAGCCCCAAAATCCACAACCAAGCCAAGTACCAAAATGCACAAACAACTCCCCGAACCCCCAAATCCACAAACAACCCCTCCAAACCCCAAGATCCACAAACAACCGTCCGAGCCCCGAAATCCACAACCCACCCTCAGAGCCCCTTTGGGCTTAAACTCTCGTGTCTGTGACTCCCAGAAAAGGCACCAGAGGAGGAAGCCAGACCCAAGTTCACAGCCA
>CAUYQU010048108.1:0-115887 GCA_963574635.1 Cheracebus regulus
ATGGGGAGAAATGGCAGATATAGGTGAAGGGGAGGAAGGCAACAAATTACACTGCCACGTGTGTACCTATGCAACAATATTGTATGTTCTTCACATGTACCCCAAAACCTAAAATGCAATAAAAAAAATTAAAAAAAAAAACAAAAACAAAAAAAAAAAAAAAAAAAACCAGGCCGTTGTGAGGATCAAGTGAAATGATGCCTGTGAAAGTGTTTTGTAACCTGTGAAAGTGTTATATCAATATCCAGTTATGGTGAAAGTTGGAAAACATGGAGTGAATACAAAAGCATTAGTCTCCAATTATAACCTTATTGACCAGAGTACTGATTACAGGTTATAAAGTGTTGACAGTACAGTCTTGCTGGAGCTGTAAAGAAATTGCACCTTAATGCTATGTCTCTATGGGTGTGTATATATGTAAATAGATACATACATTTTATAGACACTTATGATCATATGTTACATGATAGATATCGCTTTAATTATGTATCACATAAACCCAACAATAGGCTTGTTTATTTGTTTTGATGCACTTTCCAGAATAACCCTTGGGCCAATCTGGGCATAAATCCTGCTCTACATGTCAGTGGTTAAAAACAAAACATCAGCTCCCCAAACACCCTGATGGGAGCCTGAGGAAGTTAACCCTGAAAGCAGCATTCAGGAGATCTGAAATGGGCAAGGTTGGCTTGAAAGCATCCTCAGACATGGGCTTCCTCTAGGGCAATGGGGAAACAAGTACAGAAAGCCATGTGCAAGGTTCCCCACACAAATAAGGCCAGACAGGCTCCACAGAGTGGAAAGCAGCTTTGAAGCTGTTTGTGGCCAGATGCTCTGTGCAACTGTTTCTGCTCCGGGGTCTGGCAGCCCAGAACGCTTTTCAGGATCTTAAGGAAAAGGCGCTGTCTCCTTCACAGATGCCTTCTCCCTCTATCCTCTCCCATCAGCTAAAACAATGTTCGGAGTGTGCATCTGTTTGCCACTAATTCTTGAGCTGTGCTTTACTAGCGGGTTCTCTTCTCTCCAGCGAATTTGCCAGTATGACCTGGCACACAGAGCAGTTTTACTTGAGCGAAGTAAATATAGCTTTTAGGATGCAAATAAATGCAAGAGGGAAAAACACAGATTGTTTTACAGAGCTATTGGCCAAGTGTATATAGTTAGCAGCTATGAAGCCCTTGAAATATGAAAATTAATTAAATTCAATTTGATGAATGAGAATAATCACTTCAAATAGGATAATGTGATAAATAACCCCTTCCATACGGAAAACAATAATTTCAGTGCCACAGGTGCTCCATTTTGAGGACTGCTAAAATGCAAAAATCCAAGTTTATGAAGCAAAGAGTACTAATGATAATGAAAAGCTGGCTTCTGGTTCTGATGCACTCTGGTGAAGGACGGGGGCCAAGATCTTCAGTTTGCCTCGGCAGCTCAGCCCAAAGTTACTGGGTCCAGAAATGAAGGAGAAGGTGAAGCCTGGGGTTCCCACATAACTCCCCATACTGTTGGCTTCTGGCACCTGATCCCAGCCTCAGCCCTCTCGGAGCAGCGGCTTCTAATTCTCTCTGTGACCCAGAGGGACCCTGCAGTCCCAGCCCTTCCCAGCCATCTAACTGCACCTCCTTACCCCAAAAACACACAGAGATTTTCCCACCCCAACTGCCAGGACTTCAGTCTGGCCTCTGCCAGAGCTGCTTCCTGCCTATCACAGATCAAAGCAGCAGCAAGCACAGCCTGAACACCTCCCGTGTCGGTGTCCCGGGGTTACTCCAGGCCGTTTCTATCCCCAACCCCGTCTGCTCTGCCCTACTCTACGTAGTACCCAGTGGAAGCTCCCTGTGAACCAGGTACTATGCAAAGAGCTTCAGATACTATGCCACTTGCTCCTTAGAGCAACCCCATTTAGCTAATAAAATACCATCCTCATTGTATAGATGAATAAACTGCAGTACAGAGAGATTGAATATGTAGCTTCATGTCATACAGCTTATAAGAGGCTGAGCCAGTATTCAAATACGGGTAGTTAGCCTCCCAAACCTTCACTTTTAACTACCATTCTACTTCTTCTAAAGAGAAATATCATTTTCCCCATAGCACACATGAGAAACAAAAGCTTACAGGGGTTAAGGTCCCAGGCTGAGGGTACAGAGTGGTAGGACAGGATCTGAACACCAGTCTTGCTCTCACCAAACCTCATGTTCTTTCTACAACCGTTGATTTAAAATACAAATTGAAAAAATGGGGAGGAGGAAGCATTGAGTAGACAGAAGTAAGATCTTTTACTTGCTAGTTTTTGCTCTTGGTCAAAATTAACCATGGAAAGTCTCAGCATCTTCACCAGTAAGATTGGAATAATAATGGTGTCTACCTCTTAGAATCGTTGTAAAGATACTATGTGACAGGGTGGGCACTGCCTAGCACAGCTCCCAGCAAACAGTGGATGCTCAGCAAACGTCAGCCACCATTCCTGTCATGACCCTGTGTGATCTCCACCCCATTCCTTTGGTAATGACCTGTCTTCTCCTGAATCTTCACTCTGACCCTCTCTGTCATCTCTGAGAACTCCAGCGTCTCATAACAGCCAAAGCCATTCCTCTGGCTTTATTGCCACCTCACTGCAGCATTCATTGCACCATTGCTCATCTGGGAGGCTTTGTGCAGCCCAAGGTTGCTGACAGCGTGGTTCCTCACTTGTGGTCATCACAGCTAATCAAACTGATGATAGCCATGAGTCACCTTCAGTCTAAGTGACCTGTGATAAGGCTCCCAACGACTCTCATACAGCTCAGCTAACTGCTGCTGCTGCTGCCCTGAAGGCCCCAGCTTCTCTCTTCTGGGCCTGCTCTCACATTTCAGCCAACCGGGAATGCTGTGAGCCCCAGAAGTGCATGCCTCTCTCAGCCTGTATTAGCTTCTTATTGCTGCTGTAACAAATCACCACAAATCCAATAGCTTAAAATAAAGCAAATTCATTCTCCTACAGTTCTGGAGGCCAGAAGTCCAACGTGTATCTCACTGTGCTAAAATCAACATGCACGCAGGACTGTGTTCCTTTGGGAGGACCTGAAGGAGAATCCAATTTCCCTGCCTTTCCCAACTCCTAGAGGCCACCTACATTCCTGGCTCATGATCCACTTCTCCATTTTTAAAGCCAGCAGCCTGATGGCTTTAGATCTGTCTTTGACTCTGACCCTTGCTTCTGTCATCATAGACCCTTCTCAAACTCGCCTGTATCCTAATGTCACTTATAAGGACCCTGGTGATGACATTGCCCCCTCATCTGGCCTGGATAATCCAAGATTATCTCTGCATCCCGAAGTCCTTAACTTCATCTCATTTGCAAAGTCTCTCTTCCCATGTAAGGTTCTGGAGATTAGGCATGAACATATTTTTGGAGGCCGCATTATTTTGCTTATGGCAGAGTATTTCCTATAAAAATCTCCATGTAACCCACTTCCTGCACTAGAAATACATGTGGCTGAGATTCCGGAGCCACCATAAGGCCCACCGAAAGCAGGTCTTCTGCCAGGGAGTCCCTGGGTGAGTCATCGGCCAGGTGGCACCATCAGGCTGGAGTGAGATTACCCATTCTCCATCCCCATGAGCATTTATCTGGGCCAGACTAGTGGGTGCACCTCCAAGGAGAGACATCCAATTTAGCATGTTCAATAGTTTTTAATGGTGGACACATGTCATTATGCATTTGTCCAAACCCATAGAATGAACAACACCAAGACTGAGCCTGAATGTAAACTATGGACTCTGGATGATAAGGAGGTGTCAGTGTAGCCTCATCGATGGTAGCATCGGTCTGTTTGGGGAAGTTGAGAGTGCCTGTGTGGAGGGAGGGGGTTAATGGGAAATCTCTGTACTTTCCATTCAACTTTGCTATGAACCTAAAACTGCTCTAAAAATGATATTGTTTAAAAAGTCTTTTCAGGGAAGAATGATCTGAGAAATGTTTTAGTAAAGATTGGGTACCACCTTATTAAACTGTAAGCCCCTTGAGAGAAGAGACCATAACATCCTTTAACATTATATTCCTGAGAGTCTCACAAGCGCCTGCCCCATAGCAGGAGCTGAATGGCTGACGACTGACCGGAAGGAAACCAGGCTTGTGGTGAGGATTCGTGCAGTTTAAGTGGCCCTCAGTGACGGTGACTCCCTTTGCAGTAGAACGACTGCTCCTCCCACAGCCCAGAGCAGACATAGGAAACTAGAAACCAGCACCGTTCATTCCTGTGCCAAGTGCTTTAGGCGCCCATTCTAAAACTGAGAAGAGTGGGGCTCAGAAAGGTTAAATAATTTGCAGGGCAGAGGGCCTGGATTCAAATATAAGTTTGTGTAGGTCTGAAGCTCACGCCAGGCTTCTTTCTCAAGAGACTAGCAAGAGTGGCGAGGGCTGCTTTCTGTGTAGGTTCTGAGTTCTGGGTGTGAAAAATAATGCAGAAAAGATGGAGCTGCAAAGCAGGGAGGCCCTCAGGGACGGTTAGCTGTTGAAGGCAACCTTGCATATTTGTATAAAAGCCCGGTTGCCCACAGAGGAATGCCCAAGCTCTTGTAAGATGCTGTGGTCTCTAGAGACTCTCACCAGAAAGCATCTGGAGGAAGCATCTAAGGTAGCCAAGCTGGACCAGTGCCGGCTGGAGCAGAGAGGGACCAGGAGAGGGCGCTGTGCAGACGTGGAGCGCCCAGATCTTTCCAAGACCAGCAACACAGACCCAGCAACGCCCGGAGCCCGCACCCAGGGCTGAGCCAGGGACAGAGATCTCTCTTTCTGAACTAAATTAGTTTCCTTCCCTGGAGACCAAGGAACACAGAGAATATTTTTCAGAAAGCAGTGAAGAGTGGAGCTTGCCTCTTGCGAAATCTTTAATGGTTGCGGCTTGCTTTTTCTTCCATAAAACTTCCTTTTGCCACAGTGGATATTGAGAGACAGTGCAGCAAAATGGGTAGAGCAGAGAAAGTGATGTCCAGTCCGCGCTTTATCCCTTATTAGAGGTGCAGCTTTACTCTGAGCTTCCATTTTGCTTTCCGTATGCCGGAGACCTAGGCTATTTCAGATCTGTTCTGAAGACTAAAGAGAATGAATAGAAAAGGTATGTGATCTTGCCCAAAGCAGTTCAGCAGTTTGCGATCATTTGAGTCTTAAGACCTCTTTGCACTCTTAAAAATGATTGAGAACTGAGTTTCTGCTCATGTACTTCTAACAATGGTTAACCACACTTGAAACTAAAATTCATTTTTCAATTAAATTTCTAATTGAAATACTTGATTAGTAAAAAAAATCAATAAAAAATTAGTAGAAAATCAATTAGTAAAAAAATCATGCTAAAAGATTTTTAAGAAAGATAACTATATTGTCAAACTAAAAAATATTTTGTTAGAGTGGCAGTGACATGTCTGCCTTAAGAAAAGATAGTTGAGTTTATGTATCTGTCTCTGCGTTCATCCTGTTGTGATATCACATCTCACATAGCCTCTAGAAAACTTTGCTGTACACCATAAAAGAATGGGAGTGAAAAGTACCAATAACATCTTAGTATATTATCTAAAGATTTTCATGTTGGCATTCCATAAGCTGTAGTGATTATGTTGTTTCCTGTGAACTTATAAGTGGGAAGTTGGGGCCAGGCTGAAGCATCATCTCATCCCAAATTTCTGGATGGCAAGTCCAGCCTGGAACACAGGACACTCTGTGAATTACTTTAGTCTTTGGAGAAAGTGTCTCTCATGAGAATATGAGAGGTTTTACTCTGCTTTCAAAGAAGCTGATGACGAATTGAGTAATCGATAAAGTGAATCAGACATGAAGTGAATCACAGCTGGAACAAGCCTGAGATCACAGGCCTCCTAATGGTGGTCAGGGTGATGTCTGTCTCCAGCAAACCAAATCAAGAAGTCTTCAGAGAGCAGTTGGCTAAGCAGACATTTTATTTCAGATTAACATAAAACCTGCCTTTCAATGACTTCCAAAATGTTTCATTTCCTTCCTGTTATGGATGACGAGATGCATTGACTGTGTTTCCATCTCCTCCCCAGCAGGTGCCCCAGCCTGATGAATTCCCTTGCTAACAAACTGCTGCCTCCTGCCGAGACCTGTATGTCTCCCACAGGGCTGAATTGCCCTGCGTCTGCCCAGCACAGCTCTGGGTACCCAGGTGGCACAAGGGCCTCCCTGGGCCTCAGCAGCAGCACAAGACGGGCTGTGTCCCTGTGTCTCTGTCAAGGGTCTGCATTTTGTGGGTTACTAGATTCTTCTTCCTCTTCCTATACTGCCCATCCTTGATTCTTTACAAAGCTCCCTCTCCTTGATTCTTTGAACTCAGACCTCTTTTTAATCCTCTTTTGTCTCCACTAGTTCCCTGTGTCCACCCACCCTGCATCCTCCTCTCCACTGACTCAGTGCTTAATCCTGGTCTAAACCCACCTCTCCACTTAGGTCCTTCTTCCTTCCTTCTGTCTCCTTCATGTGGTTTGTCATGTGTCAGGGCCACGATGCTAAATTGGTATATAATTAAGATGTAATCTACAAAGTAAGTACCATTATACCCATTTTTCAGGTGAGACAAATAAGGCACAAAAGAGTTCAGTGACTTGCCCAGGTTCCCCCAGCCAGTGATTGATGGAACCAGGGTGTGACCCCATGGCTGCCTGACTTTCCACCTCATCCCTGATGTCTCTTCTAAGCAGCTTTAAGCACCTTCTTCACATCCCTGTTCACTTGCTTTCCAATGTGCCTCCTTTGCTGGGCTCAGCCCCACGTCCCCCACAACGCGCCTCCCCATAGCCTGAGCACCTGCCCGGGGCGCTGGGCGAAAGCAGTGAGCAAGCTTTACTTCGTGGGGCTTTCCATCTTGTCCTTTCTGCATTGGTATTTGGGCTTGTTCAGGCTCTGCTGCTTTGTCTGTAGGCATCTGCCTTTTTCCCAGAAACAGTTTCATCTTGGGCAGATACGGCCTGGACACAGTTTTGCTTTGTGTTTTGTCTTTGGCAGCCCCTTCCTACCCTGTTCCCCTTCAAGGCCATGTGGCCTACCATTCCCCATTGTGTTCCGAGCTTTTACGAGGTGAGCTGGCCATGAGCAACTCTGTTTTTCCTCATCCGTACTCTCCATGCTATTACATGAGGAAGCCACATCTCTTTAGAGAAGCTGGCCTTTCTGGCATTGCTCACATACCCACACAACCTTGCCCTTCACTAGCTGATGAAAGCAGAGAACTGGCAAGCTGTGCAAACAGCAGGGTGGTGGTTCCTCGGGGCTCTGCCTGAGATGCCAGGGCCCAGTGAGGCCAAGGGCAGGCCAGGGGACCCTGAGGGCTGGACCTGAGCAAGGAAGAGCCAAGTTATCAAAGGGGAAACTGAGGCCAAGTGCCCCGTTCATTCATAGTCATTTCTTCAGTTCATTCAAAATATTTATGGACTGCTTTCTTTGTTTCAGGGACTATTCTAAGCATGGGATGCATCAATGAATGAAACCAATAAACCTATCCTAACGAAGTTTGCAATATATTGGGAAAGACAAACTATAAACAAATAAATACATACATGGTCCCCAAGTTAAGATAGTTCAGCTTACAACTTTTTTACTTTATAATGCTGTGAAAGCAATTAGCATTCAATAGAAACTATACTTCAAGTACCCATATATCCACTCTACTTCTCACTTTCAGTAAAGTGTTCAACAAATACATGAGATATTCAACATGTTACTCTAGAATAGTCTTTGTGTTAGATAATTGTGCCCAACTGTACAGTAAGTGTTCTGAGCACATTTAAGGTAGGCCAGGCTGAGCTGTGAGGTTCAGGGGGTTAGCTGTATTAAATGTTTTTTTGTCTTAAAATATTTTCAATTTACAATAGGTTTATCGAGACGTAACCCCATCACAAATTGAGAAGTATCTGTATACAATGATGTTAGACAGTGATAAATACTGTAAAGAAAAATAAAGCACTGTCTGATATATTGAGGTGTCTGATGGACATGGAGGGTGAGTGTTGTAGGTAGCATGGTCAGAGAAGAACTTTCTTGGAGGGGTGACATTTAATTAAAATATTAAATGCAACAAGGAAGTAGTCCGGGTGGACATTTAAAGGAAAGCATTCTGGGCAGAGGTAATAGCCCTTGCCAGCCCTGGGGTGGGAACATGCTTGCTGGTTTTGAGTAGGAACAGGAAGCCAGCATTGCTGGAGAAAGTAAGAGATATTGTGGGGTTGGGGAACAGAGCCACATGGGAATGTACGAGCCATGGAGAATAGTTAGGATTTGAATCCAGGATTTCTGACTCCACGTAGAGTGCTGTTTTCATTGCACCATGTTCTCTTCAAAAGGTTATCATACAAGATAGTCCAATTTTGAAAATGGGCAGAAACGGTGGCTTGGACTCTTGATGTTTGTGTTCACTTCCGTTTACTTGCAGCCAACAAGCAAAGCAAAAATTATAGATAAGATCAAGAAGAGAGACAAAGAGTTCTAGAATAACACTCTCTTTATTCTTCACAGGCTTCACACTGTGAATTTTGAGTCAGTGTAACCCATGAGGAGTGAGGAATCTGCCATCAAGAGGAGCTGCTGACCTCGGGGGCTCAGTCTTCCAGGTGCTGGTGCACTCTGCTTTGGGCTGAGTTGTGTCCCCCCAATTCATGTTGAAACCCTAATTGCCAGTGTGACTGCGTTTGGAGATAGAGCCTTTAGGGAGGTAATTAAGGTTAAATGAAGTCATAGGGGTGAGGCCTTAAAGTGATAAGGACTGATATCCTTCTAAGAAGAGGAAAGGATACCAGAGACAGAGAAAAGGTCACGCGAGGACACAGCGAGAAGCTGCCGTCTAAGAGTCGGGCTGAGGCCTCACCAGAAACCAACCCGTGTCAGCGCCTTGATCTCGGACTTTTGCCACCAAACTGTGAGAAAATAAATGTCTGCTATTAAGCCACGTAGTCGCCTGATGATGTAGCAACCTGAGAAGAGTGATGTATGCTCCAGTGAGTCCCTTCTGAGGTCTGTTTCTTATTGCACCCTTGGGCCTCTAGCAAGCCTGGCCTTGGCCCACCTCACATCAGATTGGGAAGGGGTTCTCTCTGACTTCTGAGAGCAGCAATCTTGTCTGCAGCAGTGCTGGGTCGGGGGTGGTTTGGAATTCAAGATGCCTTGACTGGTTTATGCCTGGGCTTTTCATCTGCAATGTGGGAAAGATAATATAAGTGCTTTTGAAGAAAGTTCTACATGTACAATTATATTCAATAAGTAATTGCTGACATCATCTATGCACAAAATATTGTACGGGGAAGGATGCAATACAGTTTATCCTCCATGATAAATTTTTCTCAGTGATAATGTGTGTGTGTAAAATAGTTGTGAAAGCATTTTAGGAATGTGCCATTTTAAAATGAAGAATTTAAAAAATAATATTAACTGCTTCCCAGAACACGTAGCCTTACATATTTTATGTAAGCCATAGCCTTGTCCTCACAATTCTGTGGCCTTCTCCTTCCTACAGCTTTGTGGCAAAATGGAAAAAAACCAACACAAAATACAATTCCAAGCCTTTGATTTAAGGTAAATGGATTTTAACCATCCCTAAAGAGCAGGAGGTAAAGACGGAATTCAACCAAGATGGAGTCACTCATTATTTCTAGCATGCAGTTTGGATAGTCTCATCATGCTCTTTTGAGATTATGGCTTTATTCCCATATTTCTAAAAGTGACAAATATGTTTATTGAAGAAGTTGTTTATAAATGCTTGCATTTGAGAGGAGGTTAAGGAGACCCAGGGTTGCTTTGACTCTGGGTCTCCTTAACCTGCTTTGAGTCATAACAAGTTTGGTTTCTATGACATCAGTTTTTACGCAGAGAGGATTAGAGCCATTTGTTGCACGAGCCACAATGAGCCAGATGGAGGAGTTTCTGGAGGCCTGCTTCTCCCTCATCACAAGGGCAGGTCTGACTTCTGAACTCCCTTCTGTCTGGGGCGGCATTATGCTCAGCATAATTAGTGCAAATCTTTTAAATAGGAACATGAGTATGCCCTATTTTCAGAACACTCGAAATAGCCAAACTCAAACACAAAGAACAGACAAATTAAAAAATGACTTTAAATACAAAATAATAATTTCCTTAAAATAATGATTCACTGATTACTTCATTCGTGTGGCAAACTCCCCAAGGGCATTTAAAATGTAGTCTGAATAACATGCAAGTAGCATATGATAGTTTGCAAGTCTGTAGAATTTTACTGATGTCCTCATAACTACTTTGCAGGATGGGGCATGTATTGTTATTCCCATGTGACATAGTTGAGAGGCTAAGACAAGTCCTTTGCCCAAGGTCGCACAGCTGGAAAGCATCAGAGGTGAGGCTAGACTTCAGTCCCTTGACTCCTCGTCAAATCACACTTTCCTCTGGATGCATACTTCTTTTTCAGATATTTGTTTTTCCCTGAAACAGAAGTCAAATATTTAAAAACTATTTTGCAGTATATTCAAATTTGAAATGAAAATCTTTGTATAAAAAATTTGACTTCCCAAGAGAGTAGTTGGAGATCTGTAATGTTTCGAGAAGAAGATATAAAAATATACTTCATTAGAATCACCAGTGAAGTCTTTTTTATTAGGATTCTGTAGAAAAGCAGAATCAATAGGATAAATATCTGTCTCAGTATTTATATATACAATTATCTATGCAAATAAAGAGATTTATTATGAGGAATTGATTCATGTGATTATGGAGGCTGAGAAGTCCCACAATACGCTGTTTGCAAGCTGGAGATCCAGAAAATCTGGCAGGATAGTTTTAGTGTGAGTATCATGGCCTGAGAACCAGGAGAAATGATGGTGTAAGTCCCAGTCTGAGGGCAGGAGAAGACCAGTGTTCCAGCTCAAGGAGTCAGATAAAGAAACAGGGAATTCTCCCTTCCTCTGTCTTTTTGTTGTCTGTTCAGCCTGACAACAGATTGGATGAAGCCCTCTTGCTCTGAAGAGGATCATGGATTTTACTCTGTCCACTGATACAAATGTTAGTCTCTTCCAGAAACAACCTCACAGATACACCCAGAAATAATATTTAACCGGATATCTGAGCATCCTGTGGCCCAGGGCCCAGTCAAGTTGACACACAAAATCAACCATAACACTTAAAAAACAAAACAAAACCCTCAAACAGATGACCAGGCCAGATTACAAATATATTCAATAAGAATTTCCAGGTGAAGCTTTTGTTGTTTGCTTTTTAAATTTTTTTTTTATTTTTCCATGAGTTATTGGGGTATAGGTGGTATTTGGTTACATAAGTTCTTTAGTGCTGATTTGTGAAATTTTGGTGTACCCATCATATGAGCAGTATACACTGCACCCTATTTGTAGCCTTTTATCCTTTGGCCCCCCACCCGTCCCCTCAAGTCCGCAAAGTTGATTGTATCATTGTTATGGCGTTGGATCCTGGTAGCTTAGCTCCCACATGTCAGTGAGAACATATGGTGTTTGATTTTCCATTCCTGAGTTAAGTTACTTCACTTAGAATAATAGTCTCTAATCTCATCCAGGTCACTGCAAATGCAGTTAATTCATTCCTTTTTATGGCTGAGTGTATTCTATCATATACATATACCACAGTTTCTTTATCCACTTGTTGATTGATGAGCACTTGGATTGGTTCCACGATTTTGTGTTGTTTGCTTTTTTCAAAACTAAAGAGTTGACAGCCCAAACTGGAAAGCATGAGTGCAAATGTGGCCAGACTGAGGCATGCTGAGAGAGTCATAGATTTTCAAAGTGAATGGCTTCTACGCTCAAAGATGTGTTCCATTTCCTTGAAGGCAAACCTTATTAAATTAATGTGTGCTTATGTCCTCTAACAGAGGAGAAAGAATGAATTATATGCAATTAAAGATGGTCAAGAATAAATTCTGGGGGCTGGGCGCACCTGTAATCCCAGTACTTTGGGAGGCCGAGGTGGGCAGATCACGAGGTCAAGAGATCAAGTCCATCCTGGCCAACATAGTGAAACCCCATCTCTACTAAAATATAAAAATTAGCTGGTCGTGGTGGCGTGTGTCTGTAGTCCCAGCTACTCGGGAGGCTGAGGCAGGAGAATTGCTTGAACCCGGGAGGCAGGGGTTGCAGTGAGCCGAGATCATGCCACTGCACTCAAGCCTGGCACCTGGTGACAGAGCAAGACTCTGTCTCAAAAAAAAAAAAAAAAGAATAAATTCTGTTTAGCTTCAGGGTGATATGTTTTGGCTGTGTCCCCACCCAAATCTCATCTTGAATTGAAACTCCCACAATTCCCACATTTTGTGGGAGGAACCTGGTGGGAGGTAATTGAATCATGGGTTGGGTCTTTCCAATGCTGTTCTCATGATAGTGAATAAGTCTAAGGAGATCTGATGGTTTTAATAACAGAAGTTTCCCTGCATACGCTCTCTTCTCTTGTCTGCTGTCTTGTGAGACGTGCCTTTCACCTTCCACCATGATTGTGAGGCCTCCCCAGTCATGTGGAACTGAAAGTCCCATAAACTTCTTTCTTTTGTTAATTGCCCAATCTCTGTTATGTCTTTATGAGCAGCATGAAAATGAACTGGCCAGGTGTGGTGGCTCATGCTTGTAATCCCAGCACTTTGGGAGGCTGAGGCTGGTGGATCGCCAGAAGTCAGGAGTCTGAAACCAGCCTGGCCAACGTGGTGAAACCCCATCTCTACTAAAAGTACAAAAACTAGCCTGACATGGTGGCAAGTGCCTGTAGTCCCAGCTACTCAGGAGGCTGAGGCAGGAGAATCACTTGAACCTGGGAGGCGGAAGTTGCAGTGAGCCGAGATTGTGCCATTGCACTCCAGTCTGGGAGACAAGAGCAAAACTTTGTCTCAAAAAAAAAATAAATCTATAACCAGGTGCTCTTACACCTGAACATTCTGCTTTGATATAACTTCTGAGCAAGTTTGATGTAATCTACAGTCTAAACCTCCATAGTCCATATACAAACTGTGAGTTGAAACACTATGCTGGAGCAGTCAGACAGAACCTCTCTGAAAAACTCCAGGGCCATAGGCCCAGAATAAATAGAAACTTCTAGCCCAGATGGCTCCAAGGCATCATACTTAATATTAAGAACATTAAGTTACATCAATTTATATCAAACTTTGAGCACTTGTCTCACTAAGCTAATGGGAAATTCAGTCTTGGTTGTTACAGCGGCTCTCCAATTTGAGAGTAACATGATGGTTTGTTTTTCCCTAACTTGAAGGTTATTCAAAGATCCTGAGGCCGTACATGAGCCAGCTCACTGGGGAGACTCCTCTGATAGCCACTGGTCCACACTGGTCCACTGACCTAAGCTGCAGGTTCTCCCTGCTGTCATCCCACACTTGGGATGTAGAGGTCTTCAGGGGTTGCGGATGGAGGTTCTTGGGCTTAGAATTTAGCCTCCTCAGCACATCATGCAGGCACCCCTTCTGAGGCTTTTCAAACTCCCCAGATAAATTAGCATCTGTGTCCAAGCTGTTTCTTTAATCTCTCTGTGGATTCTTATGCCAACGCTATACTTTAAGAAAATCTATTAGAGCTTTTAAATACATATTACCATTCTAACAAATTTTTTTCTCATGATATTTCTCCTGGTGCCCCAGGCAGCTGCCTGTATCTCCCCACTCTCATTTTCTCCTGACTGGGTCTCTATTTTCAAATTCTTTTCCAAACAAAAAAATAAATTCTTTATAGAATGCCATGTCCTCTCCTAACCCATCTTTGGCCAGTTTGACATAATCTCTACTTCAGAACAAATTGAAAATCCAAATCCAAAATAAAGAATTGGTCATTTAACAGAGTTAGAAAATATCATGGCATTTGCTTCTTAGGTCCGCACTGAGAAAGCACAGTCCAGTCTCATAATTCCACTGAAGTTTACACAACAAAAATCCTTTCTCCCAGTTGCACAGTGTATGTGTTTGCTTGAGGAAATACCTACTCTCTCAAACAAAAGCAACTGTGTCTAAAACCCCAGGACACTTCTGGCTTTTGCTATGGTAAATAAAGACTTTCATTTTGTTTCCTCTCCAAGGACATTTCTCAACAAATAGGAGGCTTCACTCTGGCTGGAAAAAGGAAAAGTAAGTCATTACATCTCTGTCTCTCTGTCACTGTCTCTCTGTCTCTCTCTCTCTCTCACACACACACACACCCATAGACACTAATAATTCACAACCCCTCGCTTATTGCTCACTCTAGGGACCTTGGTTGCTCTGTTACTCCCTGCTTTATTGGGGCCATTTGCCTTAGGAACATTGTTAAAGTTTCTCACTGTCAATTGAAAATCCCTGCGACTTCACAACAGAAACTCAAAACTTTGCTTTTGCCCTTCTTCCTAGAGCCCGTATTTCCCCCCACCCTCTGAAGCTGCCTTGCTCCCTGCTCAGGCACAGGCCACACCTGGCGTGAACGCCTGGCTGGTTAGCAGCTCTCTCTCCACCTCATTTGCGGCCATATGTGCCCTCTGCAAGCTCCATTCACCCCTTCCCCAGCTGAGATTTCAGTGGGTTTCACCTCAGCTACTTTAGGTGTGTGCTGTCATCATCCTCATTCAGAGTAATCCATTCTTTATTAGTTTTAGAACCAAATAAGGAAGTATGTAGCCTCAGGCTGCTTGCAGTAGGCTTGTTCCCGTGAGGGGATTCAGCCGTGTGGCGGAGCCAACATCTGGGGAGGAAGGCCTGCAGATACCCTGGTTGAACAGGGCCTGAAGTCCAAGTTCCCTTAGTATATTTCAGTGATATGAGATAACCAAATCCCTTTATTATGTAAGCCACTTGGGATTGAGTTTTCTGTTACTTGCAACTAAAAATATCCCAAGTAACATACAAATCTCCTCTAACCCCAGAAAGTGACTTTCCTCCCCTCAAGAGAGGACTTGCCTCCCACGTGAGGACTAGATGTCCTTCTCTCAAAAACCCAAACCCAAC
The DNA here is from genome assembly GCA_963574635.1 of Cheracebus regulus. Taxonomy (NCBI): domain Eukaryota; kingdom Metazoa; phylum Chordata; class Mammalia; order Primates; family Pitheciidae; genus Cheracebus; species Cheracebus regulus. The sequence continues at coordinate 14,949 of CAUYQU010048108.1, forward strand.
TCTAGTCCTTTTCCGCTTTCCTTTTTTCTGTCAATGTTCAGTTTCCATTTCTGGCAGCCTTTCTTGTCTTCACTTTTTGTTTTTGTTAAAAAAAAAAAAACAACAACTCAGAATTAGTTTGAATTTTTAAATTTTAATTTAATTTTTGTTTTACTTTAGAAATACCTATTCACAAGTTAGGCAATTACAGAGTTCTTAAAACGAGAAGTCCCCACCCTATCCTCCCACCTCCAACTTCTCCACAGAGGTAGTCTCTGCCCATTCTTTCTTCTTTTTCTACCTGTATTTACCTCTTACTGCTAAATAAAATGGTTGTAGAGCTATTCATCATTTTCCAGCTTTAGTTATTATGCATTTTCTGTGATGGAAGATGGCAACTTAGATTTCTTATGCCTCTCCCACACATGTGTATATCTTCTCCCTTTATTTTCTGAAAAAAGGTTATATCACAGTATTTCCCTCTAGCAGCCCACCCCCACCACTTATCTGTGGGAGATGCATTTCATGACCCCCCAGTGGATTCCTGAAACCATGAATAGTACCAAACTCCATTGCTGTCAATTGGAAAACATTACCGTTCATGTCTTCCACCCATAAATGTAATACCTTTTCATCTTAACTAAGCATTTATCACACACTGTGGAGTGTGATAAATACTTTTTGCAGCTTGAGGTGCAAAAGCAAAACTAGCACAAATTTCTTTTGCCTTCATCACAATTTTATAGATAGATTTGTTCTTACTGTGGATTTTAGCAACCTCAGCATGTTTTTTTTTCTTTCCTTATTAAGTCAAGAACTTTCACCTTTTCTCTTAGAGGAAGCAATTTACAGCTTCTCTTTGGTGTATCTTATTTGCTAGCATCATTACTCTTATGCTCTGGGGTCATTATTAAGTAAAATAAGAGTAAGTTTAACACAAGCACTGTTACACAACAATAGTTGGTTTGATCAACTGGATGATGACTCAGTGACTCATGGGTAGGTAGCATATATATTGTGGATCCACTGGAGAAATCTCACACCATCCCACTTTTCCCTGCCCAGAACATGAGTAGAGTGGGATAGTGTGAGACTTCAATACGTTAGTCAGAATAGCACGTGTTTTAAAACTTAAGACTTGTTCTTGACTGACAGTCCCCTGGCTAATAGGAAAAAACAAACAAAAACTTAAGATGTGTTTATTTCTGGAATTTTCCATTTAATATTTTCAGACTGTTTGACCATGAGTAACTGAAGAAAGCAAAATCACAGATAATGGGAGACTACTATAGTCACATTATTCACTATGTAAATATTATTCACAGCTGAGCCATGTAGTGTACTATGGTTATATTTCCTAAGAGAAAAGTTTCTTTTCCTCTAACATTTAATAACTGTATTTTGTTTTCACTTGCTTGTTTTTCTATGTATTTGTCACTAGTTTATCTAAATCTCTCCAAAAGAAATATAAATCCCTCTCAATGTGTATGAATCAATTAATTTCTTCTTTTTCTGGGAGACATCCATATTAGAGCCTTTTAGGAATCCTGCTCCAACATGAATGAGTTGCTTTCTGAGCCTGTCACACACCAACATGCAGGGAATTCCCTTCACCTTTCTTCTGTGTTGGATTCCTTGTTTCCTAGCTACCGTGTTTTCCTCAATCTTGGTTTAATCTCTTATTTTTGATGAACACATCTTCTAGTAGCTTTCTGATAAAAGTGTAAGGGTGATGAAAATGCTGAGACCTTTTATACTAAAAGGTCTCTTTCTACTCTCACATTTATTTGTTGGTGCTTTCCACATTAGGGCCTTTTCCTCAGATGTATTGTGGGCATTGACTGTTGTTTCATAATTAAGAATGAGGCTCTGACTGGTTGACCAAATGCTGTGAGTAGAAGGGATTCGTTGCATTGTGGGCTTCATTGTCAGGTGGGTAATAGGGCAGACACCCAGCTTTTGTGTTGAAGGATCCCCAGCTATCTGTATCAGTTAGCCTTTTTTCTCAGATTTTGCAGTTTTCCATAGGAGGATCCTCCACAGGGTCCTGTCTTGACAGGGTTTGTCTGTCTGTCATCATTCTGGTAGCTAAATAAGGGAAGGGTATTGGGATTTGTGTTTAGTAGGAAGACTGATTTAGTCCCTCCCAACCTTCAGAATGCCATGTCACCTCCACCCTTTACTGTACCGGGAGTTAACAACTCTAAGGAGAAAACCTTGGTTTTCTTGTGAAAGTGAGGAGGGGGAGGAAGCTGGTAGGAGAGGAGAGCTTTTATTCAGACTTTCAGTCTTCCTGCAACTTTACAAGGGTAGCAGTGGGAAGAGCACCCAGCCAATACTTCTGCACAGAGAACTTTTACTAGCTGTGTAAACTTAAACAAGTTTCTTAATTTCTCTGAGCTTCAATTTCTTCAGCTGTAAAATGGAAACTCAGAGCTTTATATGTGCATGTCAAATGGGATTAATGAATGCAAAGTGCCTGGCATAATCTGCCTAGCAGGGGCAGTGCACTTAATTGTTGGCAGGACAATGGTCATGGTGGTAGTAGTTGGTAGTATCCTTAGCCTTGTTTCAGTGGACCAAAGGAATCTCTCACACTATCTAGCGTTTTTCTACTCTCTCAAGAGGGAAGGCAGCATCACCCTACTCATCTTCTGCCAAAATGTTAATAGAATTTCAGGGGTGCAACAGCCTTTGCAACTTGCCCTCCACTCCACCTTTCCCTTGTGTGCCCAACCCCAACGCCCAGAGAGACCTCTTTTATTTTTGGCTTCCATCCCAATGAATTAATGGGAAGAAGAACAGAAGCAAGGTCAACTAACCTACATCTTAAAAAAAGTTTTGAGATACATGACCTTGATGATCTCTTCTACATGCAGTTCTACACGCAATTCTTCCATTTCCTAGGGCAATGCCCCAGAGCTTCCTCCTATACTTTTCCTGTCCTTCCTAATACCCTGGCAAGAGAGAAACAAAGAAATAGTGTTGCCTTCAGTGTGTTAGAACTCCTTTCCCAGTGCAAAATGAAATTCTTCCTTCCCCTACTTATCACCAGTTCTCTTTTGCTCTAATCCTTCTCCCCTCTTTTCTCTCACTGTCCTTTCTTGGGACCTTGATGCTGTTTTGTGATAGGACAGCCTTCCTCTTCACAGTTAGTCTTTCCCTGAATCTTAGGATGTGCTTCTTTTCTGCTCTGGGGCTTCCAGTAGCATTGTTAGTTGGCTATATCTCAGGGGATTGAAGAGGGCAGGGGAGCTGTAGAAGCTGGGGAAGTTGTGGCTGTTTTGAAGAATTTAGAAAGCCTGGTGGGCCAGAGATCTGGTTCAGGATCTGAAGAAAAGTAGGATCCAATGTGCTCTGTATATTTTCCCAGTTTGATATTTCAGTTCATAGGACTCTAGGAGGGATTTTTCCTCCTGCATCCCTCATTAACACTCAACAACTGAAAATACACTGAATAAAATTTTTGAAGTAAGTCTTATTAACAAAAGTCAGGGTCAACTAAATATTAAGAATCAACATTTGTTGGCAATGATGTAAATACAAAGTCATTTGGAAACTATGAGTGAATAAAGATGGACACAAGGATACAGGAACAGGTCTCATCTAAGATCTCCTTATACTCTTCTTTCCTTTTTCAACCACACACTAACAGGGAAACTACACTTTATCTTTGCCTTCTGTGGATGGCCTTTTTTGAGTGCAGACCTTAGTCTGTCCTTAAAATTCTCCCCAGCAAAGTAATAGAGCAGAGGATTGAAGCAGCTATTGGCTGCCGCCAAGGCCAGTGTGATGACCAAAGCTTTGTGCAGCCTGTCTTTGCATATACCCACTTTCCATGTCACCAAGTGGAGCGTCCTCAGTGTGTGATAGGGCAGGAAACACAAGAAGAAGATGATCAAGGCGAGGACAATGGTGATCAGTGTCTTCCTGTGAGAAACTCGCAGCCCCAATTCTGGGACCTCCACTTTTAACAGAACTCGAATGATCAGCAGGTAACAGATGCTGAGTGTGAAAAATGGGAGCAGAAAGCCCACCACCAAGGCAATATAGTTCATGGTCTGCAGCTTAGGAAGTTTATAGAGATTCAGCTCTAAGCATAATGTAATACTGCCGTGCTGCTCAGAGGCATGGTCCAGAAGCATTACTGAGGAAGCCATGATAAGGATCCATATGATGCCACATAGGATCCAGGCACTCTTGATGCTGATGACGTGGAGAAGCCGAAAGGGGTGAACAGTTGCTAGGAAACGCACAACACTCAGCACGGTCAGGAAATAAATGCTGCTGTACATGTTGACATACAAGGAATAAGACATAATCCTGCAGGCCAGGTCTCCAAATATCCAGTTGGAGCCTCTAAGGTAATAGTCAGCTCTGAAGGGAAGTGTGCTTATGAACAGGAGATCTGAAATAGCCAGATTTAGCATGAAAACGTTAACAGATGTGGACTTCTTATAAGGCTGCAGGAAAACATATATGGATAAGCCATTTCCCAAGACTCCCCAGGCAAATATTATCAGATATACAATTGGGAAAAATTCTCTCTTGAAGTTTTCAACTGTGCAGTTACTGCTGTTGTTGTTATTGCTGAAGGTGCCATTTGGTTCCATTTCTGGTAAGGAGATGAATGGATGTAAGGACATAAATGTTCTCTTCATCCTGGGTTAAAAAGAAACAGACACAAAAAGTTACTTTGTGAATTTTCCTTTTTCCTTCTTGCTTACTGATTATATCTTTCTAGGTTTTAATAAAACAGGGAGCAATACCATCTTTTCTTTGAAAGTTGAGTTTTAAAATATTGGTTAAGTCTTAACTATATGCTGCATTCTATTTCATAATAAATTTACATTTTCTGATTTATAGAATGTAGAATAGCCATTAATTTGTTTGGCAGAAGCTGAAGCTTCAAACTTATGGAACTTATGACCTAGCGCCCATGTTGACATGAATAACTCCCTGTGAACCTAAAACTACTGAATAGCAGATTTCTCATCAGAAGCTGTGGAGCACAGAAGAAAATGGCACATTTCTCAAATGCTGAAAGAAAAGACCTGCCAACCTAGCATTGTATATCCAGGAAAAATATCTTTCAAGTACAAGGAGAAAATCAAGACTTTTTCGGATGATGGAAAACTAAGATTTTGTTGCCAGTAAGCCTATCTTAAAAGAATGACTAGGCCAGGTGTGGTAGCACACGCCTGCAATCCCAACACTTTGGGAGGCTGAGGCAAGTGCATCACCTGAGGTCAGGAATTCAAGACCAGTCTGGCCAACATGAGGAAACCTCATCTCTACTAAAAATATAAAAATTAGCTGGGTATAGTGGCAGGCACCTATAATCTTAACTACTCGGAAGGCTAAGGCAGGAGAATTGCTTGAACCTGGGAGGTGGAGGTTGCAATGAGCTGAGATTGTGCAACTGCACTCCAGCTTGGACAACAAGAGTGAAACTCCTTCTCAAAAGAAAAAAAAGGAAGTTCTCTAAACAGGAAGGAATTCATAAAAGAAGGAACCTTAGAATATTAGAAAATAAGAACATGGTAAGTCAAAATATGGGTAAATTATATTTTGGACACCAATAGGCTGTCTATCTCTTTTAGAGTATAGGTTACATTTAGCATTTTGAAACAAAAATGTTAATGCTGTCTGATGTGGTTTTAAATGGATGTAGAGGAACTGTTAAGATAATTATATTATGAATGAGGGAAGGTAAAGAGACATAAAAGGAGGTAAGTTTTCTATACTTCACTTGAACTGGTAGAATGATGATGTGAATAGATTATTGTTATGTATATATATATATATATATATATATATATAGAGAGAGAGAGAGAGAGAGAGAGAGAGAGAGAGAAATACCTAGAGCATCCACTAAAATGATATACAAAGGGATACACTCAAAAACATAACAGATAAATACAAATAGAATTCAAAAAGTGTTCAGATAACCAACAGCAAGGCAGGAAAAAGAAAACAGATAATAAAAACAGAAAACAAAAAATAAATTGCAAACATCCCTGATTTTTCAATGATTACATTAAATATAAGTAGTCTAAGTATACCAATTAAAAGAGAGGATTGAAATGCATTTTTTAAATGACCCTATTATGTACTGTCTATAACAAACAATTCAAATAGCAGTATTGGCTGGTTGAAAGTAAAAGGATGAAAAAAATGCATGTTATTCAAATCAAAGGAAATCAGGAATGGCTCTTTTAGTATCAAATATAGTGGACTTCAAAGCAAAGGACATTGTCAGAGACAGTGAGGGACACTATATAATAACAACAGGGTTTGACCACTACAAAGACATACCAATTCTAAATGAGTATGCACCAAACAACAGAGTTTGCAAAACTAAAAAGACTGAAAGGAGAAATATTTGGTGACTTCAAGATCCTCTCTCAGCAACTGATGAAGCAAATAGACAAAAACTCAGCAAGGGCATAGAAAAACTAAAAACACCATCAACCAGCAGGATCAAATTGACATTTATAAAACACTTTACCCAACAAGAGCAGAATATTCATGCTTTTAAGTGTTCATAAAACATATACCAAGATAAACCACATCCTGGGACATAAAACAAACCTCGATAGATTTCAAATAATTGAAATAATCTAGAATGTGTTCACTAACCACAAAGAAATCAAACTAGAAATCAACAGCAGAAAGATAGCAGGAAACCCTCAAAACACTTGAAACTAAACAACGTACTTCCAAATAATCTAAGGGTCAAAGAGGAAGTCTCAAGGGAAATAAAAAATATATTAAACTGAATAAAAGTGAAAATATAACTAACAAAATTTGTGAGATGTAGCAAATGTAGAATTAGGATGGAACTGTATAAAACTAAATGCATACATTACAAAATGAAAAAGTCACAAAATAAGAATATAATCTCCAACCTCAAGAAAAAAAAAACAAAGCAAGCAAAAGGAAAGAAATAAAGAAATAGTAATTTCTAGAAATCTAAAAATTGAAAGCAGAAAAAGAGAATAATGAAATGAAAAACTGTTTATTTCAAAAGATCAATACAATTGATTATAGGTGCATGCCATCCTGCCCAGCTATTTTTTCTTTTTTGTAGAGATGCTGTCTCTCCATGTTGAGCAGGTTGGTCTTGAACTCCTGAACTCCACATCAGACAGCATTAACATTTTTGTTTCAAAATGCTAAATGTAAACTACACTCTAAAAGAGATGGACAGCCTATTGGTGTCCAAAATATAAATATAAATAACTCAAGTGATCCTCCCACATTAGTCTTCAAAGTATGAGATTATAGGCATGAGCCACCACACCTGGCCAAGTAATTTTCTTATAGTAGCAGGAACAGATTAAGACAATAATGAAATAAAATTTGCATATATTAAATAAAATATTACATCTACTAATACAATTGACAAATCTCTAGAAAGAGGTACAAAAGAAAAAATAGAACAGAAATTTCCATTGTCAGGAATAAAACAGGAGATAACACTATTGATAGATACCTAAGGCATCAAAAGAATAATGAGAAAATACTATGAACAACCCTTACAAACATAAATTTGACAACTTAGAGGAACTAGACTAATTCCTCATAAAATGAAAAATATCTTGACTCACCCAACATTAAACAGATAATTTGGGTATCCCCATAATTATTAAGGAAATTAATAATTAATAATTAATTAAAATTAATAATTAATTGAAAACTCTCTAAAAAGAAACCTCCAGATCCAGATGGCTTCACTGGAGAATTCTTAACACCAATTCCACACAGTGTCTTCTATAAAATAGAAGAGAAAGGTATTTCCCAATTCTTTTTAATTGAAGGTAGTATTACCCTGATATCAAAATGAGGCAAAGATAGTGCAGAACAAAACAAAAGACTATGGATGAATATCCCCTGTGAATATAGGTGCAAAATACCCTTAGGAAAATACTATCAAATAACATTTAGCAATATATGAAAAGAATTATACACCATGACCAAGTAATAATATCAATTAATACTTTAAAAAGAACATGACAAAATTCAATATCCATTAACAATCAAAACTCTCAGAAATATAAGAGTAAAGAGGAGCTTCCTCAAATTGATAAAGAACATATATAAAAAATCTACATATAACATTATACTTCATGGTAAAAGACTGAGTGCCTCCCCCATAAGATCAGGAGCACTGCAAGGATGCCCATTCTCAATGATCTTATTCAACATAGTGCTATGAGTTCTAACCAGTGAAATAAGGTGAAAACACAAAAAGGAAATAAATATCATATAAATTAGAAAGGGAGAAATAAAATGCTTCCTATTTGTAGATGACATAATTACATAGAAAACCCCAAGAGACATACAGATATACACACACATATACACACATAAAGAAAACAAGAATCTCATAGAGCTAATAAGTGAATTTAGTAAAGTGGCAGAATACAAAATAAACATAGAAAATCTATTATATTTTATATACTAGTAATAAACATATGAGCACACTGAAGTTAAAAACACAATACTGTTTATATTCATTCAAAATTAAAATGAAACACATGTACAGGACTTGTATGCTGAAAACTACAAATTATTGGTGAAAGAAATGAAAGTTTTAAAGAAATGGAGAAACATGCCATGTCATAGATTAAAAAACAGTGAGATAAAGATGTCAATTCTTCTCAGATTTATATACAGAATTATGCACTTCCCAGTAAAATTCTCATAAGATATTTTGTAAATATAGATAGGATTATTCTATATCTCAAATGAAAAGGCAGAGGAACTAGAATAGCTAAAACATTTTGAGAAAGAAGATTGAAGTGGGAAGAATCAACCCATCTAATTTCAAGACTTATTTTATAGCTAAAGTAAAGATTGTATGGTATTGGCTGAAGGACAGACACATAGATCAACAGAAAAGAATAGAAACCCAGAAATAGACTCACACAACTATGCCCAACTAATTGTTCACAAAAGTGCAAAAACAATTCAGTGGAGGGAAGATAGTCTTTTCAGAGGCATTGGAGCAATTGGACAGCCATAGGCAAAAAAAAAAAAACAAACCTTAAACTAAACCTCACACCTTATACAAAAATTAACTAAAATGCAGCATGGACTTCATGTAGAATGTAAAACTATACAACTTTTAGGAAAAAAAATTAGAGAGAATCTTTGGGGTCTAGGACTGGCAAAGAGTTCTTAGACCTGACACCAAAAACATGATCCATAAAAGAAAACATCGATAAATTGGAGCTCATCAAGACGATAAATTTTTGCCCCACAAAATACTCTGTTAAGAAGATAAAAATAAAAGCTACAGACTTGGAGAGAATATTTGCAAACCACTTATCAAAACAGAGTTATTTAGAATATATAAAGAACTCTTGAAAATCAACAGTAAAACAAGCCAGCAAACAAACAAATAACAAACTCCAATTAGAAAATGGGCAAAAGATAGAAACAAACACTTTAGAAGATATACAGATAGCATATAAGCAGATGAAAAACTGTTCAGCATTATTGGCCATTAGGGAAACGCAAATTAAAACATGATAAGATATTACTACATACTTATTAGAATGGCTAAAATAAAAAATAGTGACTACATCAAATACAGAGAAACTGGATCACTCAGACATTGCTGGTGAAAGTGTAAAATGACAGTCATTCTGGAAAACAATTTGACTATTTCCTAAAAAACTAAACATGCAACTACCATGCATTCCAGTAATTATACTCCTGGGCATTTATCTCAGGGAAATAAAATCCTATACCTCAATGATTACTGCAGTTTTATTTGTAATAGCCCCAAACAGGAAATAACTCAGATAGCCTTCAGTAGTTAAAGAAACTGTGGTACATGCATACCAAGGAATTCTACTGAGCAATGAAAGGAGTGAACCATTAATACATTCAGTAACTAGAATAGATCTCTAGGTAGTTAAGCTATATGAAAATAAAAACTAATTATACAGTGTGATCTCATTTATAGAACATCCTTGAAATGAAAAAATTATAGAAATGGAGAACACAGATTTGTAGCTGCCAGGAATTAAGAAGGTAGTGAGGGTGGAAGGGAAGTAGAGGAAGCTAAAACGAGAAGTTTGAGGCATCCTTGTAGTGACTGAAATGTTCTGCATCATAACGGTGTCAATGTCAATATTTGGAAGGTACAGGAGCTAGAGATTAGCCTGGGCCACATAGTGAGACCATGTCTCTACAAGCAAGCAAACAAGCAAGGAAGGAAGGAAAACAAAAGGAGAGGAGAGGAGAGGGGAGGGGAGGGGAGGGAAGCAAAGAAAGAGAGAGAAGAAGAAAAGGAAGGAAAGGAAGGGAGGAAGGGAGAGAGGAAGGGAGGGAGGGAGGGAGGGAGGGAGGGAGGAAGGAAGGAAGGAAGGAAGGAAGGAAGGAAGGAAGGAAGGAAAATGTTATACTTCATGGTAAAAAGAAAGAAAGAAAAGAGAAAGAAGGAAGGAAGGAGAGAAAAGAAAAGAGGGAGGAAGGGAGGAAGGGAGAGAGGAAGGGAGGGAAGGAGGAAGGGAGGGAGGGAGGGAGGGAGGGAGGAAGGGAAATTGATTAGCTGGGCATGGTGGAGCATGCCTGTAGTCCCAGCTCCTTGGGTGGTTGAGATGAGAGGATCACTTAAGCCTAGAAGATCAAGGCTGAAGTGAACTGTGATCAAACCATTGCACTCTGGTTTTGGTGATGGAGTGAGAATCTGACTCAAAACAAACAAAAACAAAACAAAGCCGGATTCTGATATACCATGGTCTTGCAAGATGTCACCACTGGGAGAAAGGGTACAAGAGATTTCTCTATTTTTTTTTTACATCTGCATGGGAATCTCTAATCATCTCAAAATAGAAAAAAAAAAAAAAAAGGTGTGGCTTGAACAAAATATCCTGCAATTTCGATTGCAAAATTTCATCTAGAAATGCTCAGTTGCGCTTGTGTTTAGGAAAACACTTAGATTTTCCTGTAGGGAAGATTCCCTTCTTCTCCATTTCCCCACAACCTACCCACACTGTCTCTGTACACCTGGAGAGGTGATTCCCAGGAAGATGAGAGAAAGCTTTCAAAAACCTTGTTGCAATTAGTAATAAAGGCAACTTGTTCCATTACAGGAGTGTTTCTGGTGGTCTTGGGCTCTGAAGAATTAACAGAAAAAGAGTTTCCTGAGATTCTTTTGAAGTCCTTGCTGCCTTGAGCAAGTATCCTTGGTTCAGTAAGGATGCATGCATGTGGGACCCTGTTCATGGCTAGGCTCTGCTATTTTGTTGAGAACTATCAGCAATATGTTTATTTTGTTTTCCTAGGAATGAATCCTTGTAATCCTTTTAGTCTGTAAAACTTGTTGTAAACCTAGTCAGCTGAAAAATTGTTTTCTACCCTCTAACATCTGTTCTATGATCTGTCTATTGTCCTGAGTGTTGTTGGTCTATACAAGGAAAAGTCCATAAGGAAAGCAAAAGCAAAGTCCCCATAAGTCTGTTCTCTGGCTCCAGGGACTGAGAATTCAGGACTGACATGCTCTGGACAAACTTTGTCCTTTGGATAAACTTTGTGTGAGGTCACCATTTCAAAACTTGTAAGGACTTCCTCTGTCTTATCTTTGTGACCTTGAGAACTACTTTACTTCGTTTCTCAGCCCTCATTGTAGACAACTGACCTTTGCTCAAATTCTGGAGACTTAAGATCAGAGAATCAAGGTCAGACAAGTGTCACCCTTACAGACTATTGCATCTCTGATGGGCTCCACTCAACCTAAAACTGCACTTCTTCCAGACCAGATGCCTGTTTTCTTTCAGATTTCCTCACCGTAACACAAACATGCGTTTATCTCTACAACTGGCACAGTTTCACCAAGGACAATATGGGATTGCAATGGCCACCTTGAGGAACTTTTGATATAAACACGATTGTTTAAAGGCACTTCAGAAAAGTATGAAGGAACCTTCAAGAGAAGATTGTCTATTTGTCTAACAGTGATTCCTTTGTTTAAAGTTGGTGATAGCCCCTCCTTTTATTTCCATACTTTGAGAATTAATAAGTGCTGGTTAATCAATAAAATCGGCAATGGCTTAAACCAATTTTAATTTCACTCTTTTTATATTTCAAAAGCTATTCTTTTACATATAATCTTTCCTCCTCTTTTCAGAGGGAACATAATTAGCCTTTTTTGGTGTTGATTTCATATTCATCTGCAGTAGGCTCTCTTCTTTCTTTCCTTTTTTTCCGCTCTATTCCCCCTCCTTTCTTTTCCCCTCTCTTCAGAAATTAATCGTTACCTTATCAAATGAGTCGTTCACTGTTTTATGTACACATTGGAGGGATATCTAGTTCAGGTAGTCAAAATGTCTGAAAAAAGGGAAAAATGTTATTAAACTGTGTTTCTGTGAGCACTAACAGTATATTTACATAGTAGCCTTTATTACAATCATGAGCAAAGAAGAAAAGGCATTATCTCTAGTTAAAATATTACATTTTTGGCATGATTCAGAGTCTTCAAAAATTACTTTAATATAAAAACTAGTGTCACCCCAATATTTTGGTTTCTACAAGACCAGAGTTAAATTTTATTTTATTAAACTGAATTTTCTACATTAGTTGTATGAATTCAACAAGAGTCCACTATTTATAAAACTTGTTTAAAATTTAGAATTTTAGTTTAATACATATGAAATTGTATTAAACTAAAGCGAATGATAATAATAAATGCCTTTATAATTTTTATGAAATTCTACAATGCTACAAATAAGATTTCATTTGTTAACTAACCTTGTAATTTCCTGATCCTTAACTAACTTTAAGGCCTTAGACAAATGGTTAATTGATAATAATCCTTTGGATGCCTAGACAATCTCTAAATAAGAAACATAAAAACCCTGGTCATTAAATACAATTACTTTTGTTTCATAAAATGACAATAGATTAACAAAATATGCAATTCCTTTGGATGACATTATATATTTATATATTGAAATTGTTTAAATTGTATGAAATAAATGCTAGTAGATCAAAAAATGTCTAAATAAGTTCTGTTTTCTCTTCTTTTGTGCCTAAAAAAATGAAGATTGATTACTTTAGTTAAAGATGATAATTAATATAAATGTTTAATACAGAGAAACACAAATACATATACAGGATAATAAATATGATTTTCTGTTTATAGGAAAGTTGAAAACATTTATTCAGAGGGTAAATTTTATTTTGACATACATATTATTTTACCTAATAGATTTAATTTTAAAGCTATAGTTAAACATTTAAAATGTATTATCTATTTGTATATTTACATATCTGTGTATGCCTAAATGCATACAGGTAAAAGCATATTAATAAATTCTCTCCTGTAGACTGTTACAAGAATAATGTACAAAAACAGTAAAATTAGAATTTGAATCTTTTTAATACATAAAAATAAGTTACACTATGTCCATATTAGTAAATTTTTTTGTCAATAAAATATTTCATTAACTTTCAGTGCTTTTGACACTTTTAAATCATTTTTAAAAGACCCCTTGCTGTAATAAAATGTTGTTTCTAATGACTATTGTGAATTGCTATGTGTTTTCACAATGCCATCTGTAATTATTTCTGGACTCTAGATACTTATGATTTACATCTTGTCTCCTGGAACAACTATTCTTGATTCTTTCCAAAATTCAGGCCCCAAATTCAAAATAAGCAAGCTATTAATATGTCTTTTGTGCCTAAACTATCTTTGGGTTTATTGTAATGGCTATTAGGTAACATAAGATTGTTTTGTCATCCTATGAAAGGTAGAGCAATGGGAATAATTATATTTTCAAATATCCTTTGAATTTAAATTAATTTAAAAGCATTATGAAAGCTCTTTTACTTACCAAACTTAGTAATAAAAAGCTAATAAAAATATTTTTTCTTAATTATATTTAAAATATGCTAATATAAATATCTTTCAAGGATTATATACTTTTTTTGAGTTGAAAAAGAATGCCCCTGTTTAAGCACAAAGATTACTGTAATAACTGTGTATCAAAATATGTTTTTCCAGGATTCTCAATTAGCAACCCCACTTTTTTTTTGTCATGAAAAGTCAGAACAAACACTAGGAACTTTGAATGAATGATGTGGGACTCATCGGAAATCTATTGTTTATTTCAGTCTTTCATCAGCTCCAGTAGCCACAGCATAGTTCTCATCTAAGAGCTCTAGCAGCTGCAGCAAAGCTTGTGGAAGCTGGAGTGATTTGGTCAAATTAGTTCTAGGATCTACACTAACCCTAATAATTACCCCGCTGTTTTACTGCTAGATATATAACTCAGGATTTTTCAGTTAGTCACTTTATCTCCTAAGAAATATTGTTGGTTTCCCTTCAAATATATTCATCACTGTAACATTTTAAACCCAGCAAATCTCCTTCCTTCATCTGTAGAAAAAGAAGCCGATGATTGGTGACCTCTGTTGAGGAACTCTCCACACACTGCATGGACCTCCTATAGACTCCCTCGGATATCACCAATTTAACTTTGCTTGTTGTTGGCTCAGACTAAACAAACAAACAAACAAAAACTAAAAATTGCCTAGTAGGCTATGCTATCACTGACTTGGTGATAGCAATTCTAAGTAAAGCTTATATTTCAAAAGTAATATGAACTTTACCTAGATATAAAATAAGTTCAGATGGCAAAATTAATTGCCATCATCCAGACCTGCCAGCTGACAAAAAAAAAAAAATACTTATATCCAATATAGGCATATGATTTGGGATTAGTCCACGAATTCAAAATGCTTTAAAAAAGAGGAGGTCTCTTGCTGCTACAAGAACCCCTATAAAATAGATGGTGAGTCTAGGGAAGCTGGGGCAGGAGGATTGCTTGGGCACAGGAGGTTGAGGCTACAGTGAGCCATGATTGCACCACCGGACTCCAGCAAAATACTTCTGCTGAGGTCCTGACAAGCCTATCAGCAAAACCTAATCCTTCAGGAGGAAGAACAAAGATTAGGCCTATCCTGGGTAAACACAGTTACTCAGAGACACTCCAGCCTGCTTAGCAGGACTTGTTTGACTTCACTGAAGGAATTTTCCCACCTCTAGTGACACCCCCTAACCATGACCAAATAAAGAAAAAGGTAAATTCCTGTTGTAATTAACGATTTTTAAATTTCCACTATTAATACAGTTTCTGCTTCACCAGGACAGTCCTTCTCAGGTGGACATAAGGCTAACGCCCATCTGCCACACGCTAACTTTCCTGTGTATTCAGGAAAATTATTAGAGAATTTCAGTTGTTTAAAAGTACCACCCCTCTAGTGGATCATGTTTCCCTAAAAAGAATGGAAAGAAATCTCCAAAAAATGCAAGCACCGGAAAGAAAACTCTCCAGATGGAAGGCTGCATTCTTGTGTTGCATACTGTGTGTTTCGTCAAGGTTCTTCAGACAGACAGAATCAATAGGATATTATAGAATCATAGAAGATAGAATATTGATAGATAATTGATAGATAATAATCGATAGATAACAGATAGATAATAGATACATGATAGATGATAGATGATTGACAGATGATAGATTATTGACAGATGAAAGATTATAGAAAATTGATAGATAATAGATGATTGATAGAGAGATGATAGATGATTGATAATTGATAGATGACAGATAATAGATAATAATTGAGAAAGAGAGAAATGAGAGGAGATTTATTAGGGGAAATAGCTCACACATTATGGAGGCTGAGAAGTCCCACAACAGGTCGTCTGCAAGCTAGAGACCCTGGGATGCTGGCAGCTTGGCTCCGTCCAAGTCTGAAGGCCTTAGAACCAGATGTAATTCTCAGGCTGAGTTTGAAGTCCTGAGAACCTGGAGGCCCACTAGTGAAAGTCCTAGAGTTCTAAAGCCAGAGAGCCTGAGTTCTAATACCCAAGGCTAGAAGGAGGAGAGAGCACACCCTTTTATCTTCTTTTTTGCTCTATTCTGGCCCCCAGCCAATTAGACAGTGCCCACTCATTGAGGGCAGAGGTGCCCCACACAGTCCACTGATTTACATGACAATCTCCTCTGGAAACACCTTCACAGGCATATGCAGAAGTCATGCTTTGCAAGTTTTTCAGGTGTTCCTTAATCCAGTCAAGTTGACACTTAAAATGACACTATGCAAGCAATGACTACTAAAGGTGGAAAGTATCATCTAAAACTTGCCTCTGAGCCTGGAGAAAGTCATAAATTATACTACTTCTGCTCTGGAAGTCTAGGTTTAAATTTAAATTTGTAAGGCAGAGTTGTCATGGATAATCACATAGCCTTTAATCTTTTCTTAGCTAGCCAAAGAGAAATCGGAGCAGCCCATGACTATGGGGGAAAAGCCTATTGGACATCTAGAAAAGAACACACAGATTTGGGGGGACATATATTCATTGCTTGAATATGATAATCTGGGTCCCTGTTTTCAGAGTCTATAAGAAGAACTAAAAACCACATTTGCTTCTGCAAAGTCCTACTTCCTTGAATCTTACCCTCAAATTACCTAATACAAGCACAAATCCTATAGCATATATCATTCCTGACTAACACCCTTTCCTGAGACATCCCAGTTTCCCATGGCGTGCATTTTTTCTGGATACAAGAAGCCCATAAACTCAATTTTGTTAACTACAGCTATGTTCCTAATGGCCTTTGACTAGAACACCTTGATCCTGAGAATCCACATAATGATCTAAAGAATAAAAGAGGTAAAGCAGTAGTTAATTTAACCTACCCCAAAAGATGATTTGTCAACATATTTCTGATGCAGCAGGAATATTTTTCAATTCTTCTTTGGACATCTATGTGGAGATCATACTCAAAACACATGGTTGACATGTAAATGATGTCAAAGATAGGTTTTGTTTTTTTTTTTTTAAATCCTTAAGTTAGCACTTCCCACATTATTGTCCACCAAACATGAATCCATGAGATGTCCTGTAAAAGAAAAGGCTTTCTTGGTCAAATTAGCCTGAGAAACATGGCAAGCTCTAATATGCCCCTCTTGGAGATTTGCAGTGCATTTTAAAGGTTCTATAAGGTCCTACAGGAAGGAAAAAAAAAGCCTGATTTACACAGAATTTCTCTCTTTTATTTAATCTTGAAAACTTTTTGCATGCTAACGTAGTCTAACATCTCATAGAACTAATGTTCTGCACAATCAGACTTGAGAAAATGCTGATGTTGTTATGAAATTTATCTCAAAGATGTTGTCATTTATCTCGAATACGATTTTAACAGTAGAGAAAGAGAACCATCACCTAATAGGCTGGATCAACCAGCAAGAGAGTAAGGGAGCATGGGCTTCGAGAGTTTGCAGTCAGGGAGCTCTAAGCAATTGCAATTGGGTCAATCAGCATTTCCGAGCATCCCTTACTTCATTTGGAAAATGGAGATTGTACTAGTCTCCTAGGGCTGTCTTAAAGTATCACAAAACAGCGTAGCTTAAAACAACAGAAATTTATTCTCTCACAGTTCTGAAGGCCAGAAGTCTGAAATCAAGGTGTCAGCAGGGAAGACGGTTTGGATCTTTGTTCACCCAAATCTCATGTTCAGTTGTAATCTCCAGTGTTGGAGGTGGGGCCTGGTGGGAGGTGACTGGATCATGGGGACAATTTCACATGAACGGTTTAGCACCATCCTTTCAGTGCTGTTCTCTTGATAGCGAGTGAGTGAGTTCCCGTGAGTTCTCATGAGTGTTTAAAAGTGTATAGCACCTCCCCCTTCTCTCTTCCTCCTGCTCCTGCCATGTAAGACATGCACTCCTGCTTTGCCTTCACCATGAATAAAAGCTCCCTGAGGCCTCCCCAAAGGCAGACGTCCCCATGCTTCCTGTATAGCTTATGGAACCATGAGCCAATTAAACCTCTTTTCTTGATAAATTACCCAGTCTCAGGTATTTCTTCATGGCGGTGCAAGAGTGGACTAATACAGCAGAGCTGTGCTTCCTTCGAAGGCTCTGGGGAAGAATCCCTCCTTGTCTCTTCTAGCTTTGGGTGGTGACCAGCAATCCTTGGCATTCCTTGCCTTATAGACATGTGACTCCAATCTCTTGACTCTGTCATTATGTGGTATTTTCCTTCTGTATCTTCACATCATCTTTTTTCTGTGTTTCTGTGTCTTCTCCTGTTCTTATAAGGACGCCAGTCATATTGGGCTTAGGGTCCACCATATTCAGTATGACTTCATCTTAACATTACATCTGCAAAGACCTTATTTCCAAATAAGCTCACTTTCACAGGTACCTGGGGTTAGGACTTGGACATATTGTTTGGGGGTACATGATTCACCACAACAAGGATATGTAACATCTGTTTCATAGAGTTGTTGTATTAAGAGAGATAGAGAGACAGTGTATGCTTCACAGGGTACTTGGCACTAAGTGCTCCCTCACTGTTCCACCTTTGTGAATGAATGTAGAGATAGCTAACTTCAACACCTGTCATCCCATCAGCTACCAAGGATGAGCTGATGACAGAAACTCTCACATTCACATAAGGTATAAAAAGTAAACTCCTTTTGATGTCTTTCTAGCAAGCATCAAGAGTTGTTTACTTTTTATACCTTATGTGAATATGAGAGTTGATGTTATCTTTCTATAGAAATACTGATTACTCTCAGATTATTCTGACATGTTCATAATGAGAATCTCTCAAGATTTCTCTACGCCTTTGCTCAAAGCCTATTTATTCCATTAAATTCTCTGATAACTCATCTGCTCAGTGAAGTTTCTCTGGAAAAGTGAGTATGGGCCTGTAATCCCAGAACTCTGGGAGGCCAAGGTGGGAGAATCACCTGAGGCCCAGAGTTCAAGATCACCCTGGTCAATATAGTGAGACCACCCCCATCTCTGCAAAAAGTAATTTAAAAACATTAGCCAGGCGTGGTGGTATGAATCGATAATCCTAGCTACTCAGGAGGCTAAGGCAAGAGGATTGCTTAAGCCCAGGAGTTTGAGGTTGCAATGAGCTATGATCATGCCACTGTACTCCATCCAGTCTGGGTGACAGAGTGAGACTCTTGTCTGTAAAAGTAATTTTTTTAAAAAAACTGACTATAGATTGTGAACTAGAAGAATACAACAAAACGAAAGTGGAATACCCCATTATAATCCCTATTCTAAATTTACAAATCAGAATTCTGGGTTAAAAATTAGTTCCCTGTCTGGCAAAGATTTCATGATGAAGATGCCAAAAGCAATAGCAACAAAAGCAAAAATTGACAAATGGGATGTAATTAAAAGCTTCTACACAGCGAAAGAAATGATCAGCAGAATAAACAGACAACCTACAGAATAGGAGAAAAATTTTGCAAACTATGCATCTGACAAAGGTCTAATATCCAGTATCTATAAGGAACTTAAACCAACTTATAAGAAAAAAAAAACACTCCATTAAACAGTAGACAAAGGACATGAACAGAAACTTTTCAGAAGAAGACATATTACACATGTGGCCAATAAGCATATGAAAAAAAGCTCAATATCACTGATCATCAGATAAATAAAAATCAAAGCCACAATGAGATAACATTTCACACCAGTCAGAATGGCTATTACTAAAAAGTCAAAGAAAAACAGTTGCTGGTGAGGTTGCAGAGAAAAGAGAATGCTTATACACTATTGGTGGGAGTGTCAATTAGTTCAAACACTGTGGAAAGCTGTCTGAGGATTCTTCAAAGAGCTAAAATCTGAACTACCAGTTGACCCAGCAATTCCACTACTGGGTATATACCCAAAGGAATATAAATCTTTCTGTCATAAAGACACATTCATGCATATGTTCATTGCAGCACTAGTCATAAGAGCAAAGACATGAAATCAACCTAAATGCCCATCAATGGTAGACTGGATAAAGAAAATGTGGAACGTATGTACCATGGAATACTATGCAGCCATAAAAAAGAATGAGATCATGTCCTTTGTGGGAACATGGATGGAGCTGGGGGCCATCATCCTTAGCAAACTTACATAAGAAGAGAAAACCAAATACTGTAAGTTCTCACTTATAAGTGGAAGCTAAATGATGAGAACAGATGAACACAAAGAGAAGAACAGATACTGGGGTCTATTTGAGGGTGGATGGTGGGAAAAGGGAGAGGATAAAAAAATAAAATAGTTATTGGGTACTAAGCTTAGTACCTGAGTGACAAAATAATCTGTATAACAAATCTCCGTGACATGAATTAACCTATATAACAAACCTGCACATGTACCCCTGAATCTAAAATAAAAGTTAAAAAAATTTAGTTCTCTATTAGTTCTGTGGGTGTAGTTCCCTATGAGTTCTGTGGGTGTAAGCTGATTTCTTGAGAACTGATAAGATGGAATTTCTCATGTGCAGAGCTAAGCATCCAATCCTATTTCTGAGTTCACTGCTGGGGCCTCACTTCTGATTACATGGATAATGGCTCTCTCATTTTGATCTATCTCACAGCAAATCTGACGTTCCTAGCTTAGATTGTAAGGTGAATGGTGAGGCCATTAGCTGGAATGGGAAGCACATACTTTAGAGCTCAGAAGACAGGTCAGCGTGGCAGATATAATTCAGGTAAACAGTCACATAGAGGGTGGAACTCTGTCAGCCTGACTCAGCAAAGTGAATACCACAAAACCAGAAGCTTAGAGTTAGTGTCTTAACTCAATCTTACAGTGAATTAAACTTTCTATCACTTGGCAGGGCCAGGACAGCAGGACTAGATGCACAATCAGAAGGCACTCTGTTGGAATACTAGAGGTGGCACAGGCAGCATGTACAAGCCAGGTCAATAAAGCAAATGCAGAGCCAGATTAATGTCACAACTACATGTCAGCTCTGGGTGGGCAGGGGACTAGAACCAGAGTTAAAACACAGAGCCTAGGGGACAAGGAGTCGAGGCATGAGGACTAAGTCTACTAAGATTGATATGGAACCGTCAGAGGAATTTTCACAAAAAGGTTTCGTTATAAATGGCCTTTTATTGAAAAGGACAGAGTCTTGTCCATCCACATGACCATAATAGTCTTAAAGAACCTGACTTTAGAGCCAAGATTCTGTTAGAATCTTAAGGAAAGCTTAGAGTTTAAGTTAGAGAAGGGGGTGAAAAAGTAGAAATAGACTTGAAAGCCATCAAGTCCTTAACTCTTTGACCATGAAGATCACCACTTGTTCCATCTCAAGATCAACAGGGCTGTGAATTGCAGTGAAAAGGGCAGCTCAAGAGAGGCAGGACCCAGCCCTGGACTCCTCCCTTGCTGGGGTATAGAAAGCCCTCAGGGACAATGTCAGCTATAGATGCTGGAGGTAAGTCCTTTGTCAAAGGCAGTGCATGAAATCCAGCAGGCATGACCATAGACAAGAGGTCACCAAAAACAATGGCAATAGGTGGTCCACCAAAGATTTGAGGGGAGCAGGTAGACCGAAAACAGACCACAGCAATAAGGACTTCTTAAGCAACTGGCAAGGAAGGCAGATCTCACTGGAGAAGTCAGTCTGTAAGCAGCAAGGCCCTTACTACCAGGTCACAGTGCAAGGAGAGAACTTTAGATTTAGGAGGAGGCATGGCTAGTGCAGGTGGGCCGAGTCCCGAGTTCTGAGTTAGACAAAGCTTTGAGCACAGAGGATCAGACCAAGAATGTGAAGAAAGGCTCCATTTCCCCTAATGAACTGGGAATGACATCTCAGGAACAAAGAGAAGTTTAATGTTAGAATTGAGGCACAAGATCAGAGCAACACCAAGGCCAACACTGAGTCCTAGAGTTGTTTCAGTTCCTCTGCTTGAGGCTGGGCTTGGTTCTAGGGGGCTGGATGGGAGTAGGAAATGGATGGGAGTGGTAGACAGCTGTCAAGCAGCCACAGTTGTAGGGAAGCCGGGGGCTTTGATACTAAGAGCATCTGATTCCCCGGAAAGCTAAAGGAAAAAAAAAATCCTTCCTAGAAACCTCATGTAGCTAAAGGCTACCAGCAAAAAGCAGGGCCAGCCCAGGTTCAAATTCCATTTAGCTCAACACTTTCTCTTGGGAAACCTTTAAAATATTTTGCTTGTGCTTTCCTGCCCATGTAAAATACATTTGACTACACCGCACTGCAACCTTTCACTAGACTGAAAAAAGAGAAAGAAAAAGAAAAAAAGAAAGACAAGAAAAGAAAATCCCCCTCTAGATATAACTGTAAAAATTAGCCAAACCAATGAAGTATGTGACAGGAAGCTGAGAAATATATGAAAAGGTAAATTCAAGGGAAATTGGGAAATAATTTGGCAGCAAAATTTCCACCGCCTTAATGGGAGAGGAGTGAGCATGTGCAAGCTTACTGGACTGAAAGGGGCTTCAGAACAAAGACAGAATTAAGACTTCATCTCCTGCAGCTTTGCTGGTAAGTAAACAACAAAGGAACAGGGAGCAGCAGCAGATGGAGATTCCATATCTGAGTTAGAAAGAAAACCAAACATACTACGTGACCAGTTAGTCTGACGAGGGTGAATAGCTTATGCCGATGTTTAGAATGTTGCCACAGTCATAGCAAAGCTGCAACTGTTCCCAATCTCACAGATGTTATTTTTATTTATACTTAGAAAACTATATCTTTTGATACATTCTCATGGGATCATCAGACATTGACACAGACTCCTCCCCCACCAACCCCTCTCCATCAACACTGATTATGGGCAGATGGGTTTGCTCACCTTCGGTTTCCAGATTTGAACCTGTGTCCTGCCCGCAGAGTCTGAAGACGCATTGACTCAAACATACCCAGAATAGCCACAGGCGATGTGCAATTAGACAACCAGCTCCTCTGACATTGTGGTAAATTGCTACTGGGCAAATAATCTGGAGGACAGAAGTTGGCGCACTTTGCATCATCTTTGCAAGGTACGAATGATAGCCTTTTGTGTAGAGCAGCCCTGAGACAGAGGGGAAAACCTGGTCATCCTGCCATGCAGAAGTCTCCCTAGTTGATACTCAGGGACCTTTTGAGTCTACTGTTTGCCCACTCTCTCTGGCAGCTGTAGCTCCCACATTGGAAACCCTTCTGGTAAATTGGCATCAGGGTCCTTGACTTTCTGATTGCTAATCTCATGGCTCCTTACTTCAAGCCATCTGTTTCAGCCAAACCTTCCCTAGGGCTCTGGGGAAGAGCATTTCCTTTATTATCACACCCCACCTCAAGCCACAGATGCTCCTTCACCCAACAAAAGGCAACAACAGCGAGTTGTATGCCAGTTACTCTGTGCCAGGCACTCAGCTATGCTCCTTACGATATTAACTCAAATAGTCTCAAACGATTCTTGCTACTCTTACTTGATAACAGCTCTAGGTACTCTGATTTGATCATTTTATAGGTGAGAAGGCAAAATTGCACAGGCATGGAATAGTTTGTGTGCCCAAATTCCCTTGCAAGTTAGTGGTAGGATGTGGCTTGATCCCAGTTGTCAGCTTAATCAAAACATCGTTCTGCTTCTCTGTGCCACATATACTCAGTCCTGTGTACATGACAGTGAGGAAAACATAATCTGTCTTCTAGGGTGGTGAATGGGTCAAACAAGTCAACAGGACAAAGCTCTGTGAAGAAGAAGGGCCCACAGAAAGAAACATCACAGTGCTATGAGAATGCAGGGCAGGGCCACAGCCAGCCTTGAGGAATGGGCTGGGGGTGTTTCTTAAGATTCCGGGGCAGACAAATTGACTAAGGAGTGAGGGGCAGGGACTCTGGGCAGCGGAAAACGATGTACGAAGGCCCCAGGTTGAGAGCACGTGGCAGGTTTGGGGAAGTGTAAAAAATAGAGTAGAGCCTAGGTGAAGATGCAAGGAGGACAGGTGGGCAGAGAGGGGTTCCAGAGGGGCCTTTCTCATACCAAGGAATTGGGGTTTCATCTTGGGGGCCGTGAGAGCCTCTGAAAGGCGGAGAGCAGATCTGTGTTTTACAGAGGTGGCACTAGCAGCAGATGAGGACAGTTTGGTGGAGGCAAAAGCCCAAGTACAGACAGGTGAGTAGGGGTGCTCTTCTGATTGTGCAGGACATAGAAGCTGCACAGACCTGGATGGGACTGAGAGCTGTAAAGGAGTGAGAACTGACCAGACTGTGCATGGACTAAATACAGAAGGTCAGGGAAAACGGAAGTCAAGGTTCCTCTCAGGTATTAGGGGAGAGAAGTGGTGCCTTTCATGAATAAAAGGAACCTACGAAGAAGATACCGATAGGGCTGAAGAAATGGGGAGTGTAATTTGGGGCATTTGGGATTTGAGGCATCCAAGAAATAAGCAAATGGAGCTGTCCTGTTGCTCTATATAGCTGGGGAGGAGGAACTAGGTGAACCTGATGAATGTTAGGCTGTCAGCACTTGATGGTAACTGAAGAGGAGTAAAGAGGCTCACACAGGGTAGTGTGAGAACAAAGGAGGACAGAACCTTGGAGAACACCAACAAGTAAGGGACCAGCAGAGAGAAGAGGCTGGAATGATGATTGAGAAAGACTGGCCAAATGATATGAGCAGAGTCAAGAACACAATGCCACGAAGGCTGAGAAAAAGACTGCTTTAAGAAGCGAGTGTTCGGGCAGGTGTGGTGGCTCACGCCTGTAATCCCAGCACTTAGGGAGGCCGAGGCGGGCAGATCACGAGGTCAAGAGATCGAGACCATCCTGGCCAACATGGTGAAACCCCGTCTCTACTAAAAATACAAAAATTAGCTGGGCGTGGTGGCACGTGCCTGTAATCCCAGCCACTGGGGCGGCTGAGGCAGGAGAATTGCTTGAACCCAGGAGGCGGAAGTTGCAGTGAGCTGAGATCGTGCCACTGCACTGCAGTCTGGTGTCTGGCGATGGAGTGACACTCTGTCTCAAAAAAAAAAAAAGAAGCGAGTGTTCAATGAGGATAAAAAGTTCCAGGTAGACCCAGCACAGTGGCTCACACCTATAATCCTAGCACTTTGGGAGGCCAAGGTGGGCAGATCACTTGAGGTCAAGGGTTCAAGACCAGCCTGGCCAACATGGTGAAACCCCATCTCTACTAAAAGTACAAAAATTAACCGGGAGTGGTGGTGCAAACCTGTAATCCCAGCTACTCGGGAGACTGAGGCACAAGAATATCTTGAACCCTGAAGGTGGAGGTTGCAGCAGTGAGCTGAGATCATACCAATGCACTCCAGCCTGGGTGACAGAGTGAGACTCTGTCTCAAAAAAAAGCAAAAACAAAAAAACAAAAAAAAAGTACCAGGCAATTCAGTAACAAGAAGGTTATCAGTGATGAGAGGGGTGGTGTAGAAAGCTGAAGGCAGGAAGCTGATAAAAAAAAAAAAAAGAAGCAGTTGAGACAGTGATCTCAGGAAGGAGAGAGGATGCTTTTGAGTTCTGCAGTTGCTGCAAAAGATTTGTTGCTGGAGAAAGACTTTGAGTCAGGGAGGAAAGATGTGTACTTCTTCTCCCTGGGGCATCTTCACTCTTACTCTCAATCCATCTTTATCATGTTATTTCAGTTTCTTCCTCTGTTCATCTCTCCTCCTCTCTGTTTGAACATCACAGACCTGAGCCATAGTATGGTAGGTAGAATGTATACTCTACCAGAAATCCAGGAGACCAGGCTTGATTTCCAATCCTCCCACACTGTAGCTGTGTAAGCTTTGCTCTCTGAGCTGTAGCTTCCTCATCTTTAGAATGAGGCTAATGCAGCTAGTCCCTTAGGATTGTTTTGAATTTTAAATGAAGACATGTGTTTGCTCTGCATAGCAGGTGGTCAACCAAATGCTAGTGTTTCCTCCTACAAAATTCTGTGACCAACTGAAATTCTGTACCATTTCTTCTTGTTCTTCTGCACCTAGACACCCTGAACCAGAGGACTCTGGTGTCGTTTCTTTCTCGTCATCTTCTTCCTAATCTACAGCAATATGTCTTCTCTGCCCCATGCTCTCCACCTCAGAGGAGACCCTCCTCAGAATTTTACATGACTAAGATTAAGATAATTCGTTCCTGCTCGGCAGCCTGTTCTACCGGTCTTTTCTAGAACTTCCTTTTCAGTTGCTCTGTGAACTTCAATTCTTATGTCTTTGAAACCTCCCACGCATCTGACTTCTATAGCCCTGAAGCCTCATGGTTTTGCATTTCATGACTGTTCATACTTCTGATGTCCAGACACTTCATCTTTATCCTATTGTAGACACCCTATGGAGGACACCCACCTTTGTTCTTGGCTCACATCTGTCTATATTTCCTCAAAGAATTTATCCACCATGGAAACTTTGCACTCTTTGCCTCTGCCTCCCAGATATTCCTTTTGATAGCTCATATTTTCATCTTACAGTTTGTAAAACATTTTCTTTTCAGATCTCTCATTTGCTCCACTGGCCATCCTCTGAGTTAGGCTAAATCAGCATTGTTATCTCCATTTTACAAATAAAGAAAAAAAATCTGGGACTAGGAGAATTCAAGCGGCTTTTCCTAAATTCTAACTTGAGCTATAGTTCCAACATTTTTAGTTGCCTACAGGATAGTCTTATTTGGAGATTCTGCCTCTACCTCAAACTCTGTCTGAATTTATCCATCTCTTCAAACTGATCCCACTCAGTTGATAACCACTATTGGGATGTTTTCTTTAATTCTTCTCTCTTTTATACCTTACATTAAGTCAAGTGGCTGAGTTATCTCCACTGTTTTTACATCGTATTTCTTATATTTTGTCCCTACTTTATATGTAGAATATGACTATCCTAACCTCAGACTTAATTAGCTGATGCCTAGAAACCGTAGCATCTTCTGCTTGTAGAGATTTAACCAGTAAAATGTATACACTATTGCTAGATGTAATCAATTAAAATGTAATTTTCATTTCACTCGGAGTCAGTAATTGCCTATCAGACTAAATGGAAATTCCTCAGCCAGAAATATAAGACTTTCCACCACTTGGTTCCAATCATGTCTGTATTCTCATACATGAGAGTCAGCACCAACTAGTGGAGCTGTACAGTGAGGGAACAGATGGTAGAAGGAGCACAGAGGCCTGGGTTCTGGTCTGCCTTTCTTGAGTAGGTGACCTTGGATAGACAAAGTACTTAGCTTCTTTCAGGCAAGCTTATCTATAAAATGAGGATAGGGTGACTGGCAAGAGGCCAAATAGGAACAGCTCTGGTCTGCAGCTCCCAGCGAGACCAACACAGAAAGTGGGTGATTTCTGCATTTCCAGCTGAGGTACCTGGCCCTTATCATTGGGATTTAGACAGTAGGTGCAGCCCACAAAGGCTGAGCAGAAGCAGGGTGAGGCGTTGCCTCATCTGGGAAGTTCAAGGGATCAGGAACTCCCTCCCCTAGCCAAGGGAAGCCATGAGGGACTGTGCTGTGAGGGATGGTGCTATCCAGTCCAAATACTATGGTTTTCCTATGGTTTTTGCAACCTACAGACCAGGAGATTCCCTCAGGTGCCTATACCACCAGGGCCCTGAGTTTCAAGCACAAAGCAGGGTGGCCATTTGGGCAGACACTGAGCTAGCTGCAGGAGTTTTTTTTTTTTTTTTTTTTTTTTTTTTATCCCAGTGGCACTTGGAATGCCAGTAAGACAGAACCATTCACTCCTCTGGAAGTGGGGCTGAAGCCAGGGAGCAAAGTAGTCTTGCTCAGTGGATCCTATCCCGATGGAGCCCAGCAAACTAAGATCCACTGGCTTGAAATTCTTGCTGCCTCCCCTTACAACTACACGAGAAGTAAACATTTTTTGAATAAATAAATAAATAATAAATTCTTGCTGCCGGTACAGCCATCTGAAGTCAACCTGGGATGTGCGAATTTGGTGGGGAAGGAGCATCCACTATTAGTGAGGCTTGAGTAGGCGGGTTTTCCCTCACAGTGTAAACAAAGCTGCTGGGAAGTTCAAACTGGGCAGAATCCACCACAGCATGGCAAAGCTGCTATAGTCAGACTGCCTCTCTAGATTCCCCACCTCTGGACAGGACATCTCTGAAAGAAAGGCAGCAGCCCTAATCAGGCGCTTATAGATCAAACTCCCATCTCCCTCTGACAGAGCACCTGGGGGAAGAGGTGGCTGTGGCCATAGCTTCAGCAGACTTAAACCTTCCTGTCTGCTGGCTCTGAAGAGAGCAGCAAATCTTCCAGTACAACGCTTGAGCTCTGCTAAGGGACAGACTGCCTCCTCCAGTGGATCCCTGACCCCCGTGCCTCCTGATTGGGAGACACCTCCCAGCAGGGGTCGACAGACACCTCATAGAGGAGTGCTCCGACTGGCTTCTGGTAGGTGCCCTTCTGGGACAAAGCTTCCAGAAGAAGGAGCAGGCAGCTATCTTTGCTGCTCTGCAGCCTCTGCTGGTGATACCCAGGCAAACAGGGTCTGGAGTGAACCTCCAGCAAACTCCAGCAGACCTGCAGCAGAGGGGCCTAACTGTTAGAAGGAAAACTAACAGACAGAAAGGAATAGCATCAACATCAACAAAAAGTATGCCCACACAAAAACCTCATCCAAAGGTCATCAAGAATCAAAGATCAAAAGTAGCTAAATCCAGGAAGATGAGGAAAAACAGCACAATAATGCTGAAAATTCCAAAAACCAGAATGCCTCTTCTCCAAAGGATCACAACTCCTCACCAGCAAGGAAACAAAACTGGGTGGAGAATGAATTGACGAATTGACAGAAGTAGACTTCAGAAGGTGGGTAATAACAAACTCCTCCAAGCTAAAGGGGCATGTTCTAAGCCAATGCAAGGAAACTAAGAACTCTGATAAAAGGTTACAGGAACTGCTAACTAGAATAAACAGTTTGCAGAAGAATATAAATGACTTGATGGAGCTGAAGAATACAGCACGAGAACTTCATGAAGCATACACAAGTATCAGTAGCTGAATCAAACAGAATAAAGGGTATCAGAGATTGAAGATCAACTTAATGAAATAAAGTGTGAAGACAAGAATAGAGAAAAAAGAAGGAAAAAGAACAAAGCCTCCAAATATGGGACTGTGTGAAAAGAATAAACCTATGTCTGATTGGTGGACCTGAAAGTGACAGGGAGAATGGAATCAAGTTAGAAAACACACTTCAAGATATTATCCAGGAGAACTTCCCCAACCTATCAAGACAGGCCAACATTCAAATTCAGGAAATACAGAGAACACCAATAAAAACTCCTTGAGAAGAGCAACCCGAAAACACATACTGGTCAGATTCATCAAAGTTGAAATAAAGGAAAAAATGTTAAGGGTAGCCAGAGAGAAAAGTCAGGTTACTCACAAAGGGAAGCCCATCAGACTAACAGCAGATCTCGCTGCAGAAACCCCACAAGCCAGAAGAGAATGGGGAAAATATTCAACATTTTTAAAGAAAGGAATTTTCAATCCAGAATTTCACATCCAGCCAAACTAAGCTTCATATGGAAAAGAGAAATAAAATCCTTTACAGACAAAAAAATGCTGAGGGATTTTGTCTTCACCAGGCCTATATGAAAAAATGCTCAACATCACTAATAATCCGTAATGATTTTGTAAATCAAAACCATAATGATGTATCATCTCACCCCAGTTAGGATGGCTATTATCAAAAAGACAAAAAAAAAATGTTGGCAAGGATGTGGAGAAAAGGGAACTCATATGTTGTTGGTGGGAATGTTAACTAGTATAGCTACCATGTAGAACTATATGGAGGTTCCTTAAAAAACTAAAAATAGAATTACCATGTGATTCATCAGTCTCACTTCTGGGTACTTGCCCAAAAAACTTTGAAATCAGTTTGTCTAAGAGATGTCTGCACTCCTGTGTTTACTGCAGCACTATTCACAATAGCCAAGTTATGGAATCAACCTAGGTGTTCAACAACAGATGAATAAAGAAAATATGGTATATATACACAATGGAGTACTATTCAGCCATAAAATAGAATGAAATCTTGTCATCTGTGGCAACAAGGATGGAACTGGAGGACATTATGTTAAGTGAAATAACCACAAACAAAGTCAAACACCACATGTTCTAACTCATAGGTGGAAGAAAAAAAAGTTGATCTCATAGAAATAAAAAGTAGAACAGAGGAAACCAGAGGCCTGGAAGAGTAGAGGAAAGGGAGAGACTTGGTAAAGGATACAAAATTACGGCTAGATGGGAGGAATGCCTTCTAGTGTTCTATACCACTGTAAGATGGCTCTAGTTAACAATACTGTATTATATAGTTTCAACTAGTTCGAAGGAGGACATTGAACAATCCCAACAAAAGGAAATGATAAATATTTGAGATTATAGATATGTAATTACCCTGATCTGATCAGTATACATTATATGTATAGAAACATCAATATATACCCCATGAATATGCAAAATTCTCATTTGTCAATTTAACAAACAAATTTAAATAAATAGAAATGTTCACAGGAGAAAGTTGGTACAAGGTAATAGGCCACATCTGCCATTTACTGGCTGTGAGATCTTGCAGAAGTGACCTATCTTCTCTGAGCCTCAGTTATGCCATCTATAAATGGCATAATGAATGTGAGTTGTCTCATACAGGGAGAGCGCTCAGTGATGTTAACTATTATTATTAAACCTCAGAATTGGGACCTAAAGCAAGTATTAAAGAGGTAAAATTTTCCCCAGGCATTAGCAAAAATATAAAAGCAAAGCTGAGAAATGATTTAATGATAAAATATGGTGAAAAGCGTGACAGGTGTTGCTCTCAGCTGCAGGGAAGCAGTAGCAGAGCGGGAACCTCAGGATTTAAATCCTGATTTGTTCATGGACTACCTCTATGACCTTGGGAAAATAACTTTATCTCCTGGGCATCAGCTCCTTATCAGTAAAAGGCGGCCAGGCATAGTGAAATCCTAGCACTCTGGGAGGCTGAGGCAGGAGTTTTGCTTAAGGCCAAGCATTCAAGACCAGCCTGGGCAATAGACCAAGACACTGTCTCAATAAAAAAGAAACAGAAAAAAAAAAAGATTAATTTAAATAAATAAGAAAGGGGATGATGCCAATAATAGTCCTTACCCCCTTAGGGTTTTAAGGATGAAGTGAGATAAACGCATGAATGACTTTTAGGTCAGGGCCTGAACCAGAGAAAGTTCCGTATAAGTGTTAGCTGTTGTTATTGCAAAGCCTCACAGAATAAGCTCTCTAAAGTGGTGCAGAGAGGATTCTACAACACATTTGTTCCTCAAAATCCCAGAGGCCCCAGAGTGCTGAACTAACGTGGTCCTCCAAAACAGGAAGTATCATTGAACCTATTCTTCAGATCCAAGCTGACAACTCAAGAGTTCATTTGTAACAGGCTCCAAATATCATGTCAGAAATGCAAAGCTTTCTAGACTTTTCTGGCTTCCCGGGAACGGTCTTGTGCCTTCAGAATTTTTTTTTTTTCCCCAAAAAGACAAGGTGAATTAAGTTCTTGGAGATCAAAACGTAAACACAGATAAAAATAACTGAAATTGTGACATATTTTGAATGTGAAATGGAGCTGGTCTCTGAGCTTCCAGAGAAAGTGGAGTGGAGGGAAATGAACCTCGCAGGGGACTGTTTTCATGGACTCAGTGCCTTGCAGAATTTTGCTGCACTGGTTCTTCCTTCATCCTGTCACCCACAAAATGCCAAAAGGAGCCCCTGAAGTATGAGTCACTTCATGGGCCACCAGCTAGTGACCCTTTGCTTTCTGAATGCCATTTACTTCCATATGCCAGTTAACTGTGAGCACCTTGGGCCACTGGTGGAGTCTGCTGGCAGATCTGCTGTAAACTGGTACAGTTAATAAGGATTTATTGTTCTGAAGTCCCCTGAGGAGGAAATTCTCCAATCCACTTACTCTGTATTGCAGAGGTTCTCTTCAACAGCTCTAGGACAGGGAAGGACTTCTCATCCAGAGTCCAGGGCCTGATAATTCACCCTGCAGGGAGACTAAAGATTTCCCTCTGGGGCCTGTGCAGCTTTAATTGCCTCATTTTTACCCCCGTCTTAGCAGTTCCGTTAGTTAAGATGCCACATTTGGAAGTCTCAAAGCTCACAGAGTTTTCTCCCCTGGGATTCCAACCAAACAGAGTCTGCTTTGCCCTGAAGCTCAGCAGACAGAAAATTTGGTGAGTTGCTCATAGGATTTTGCAGATTCCTAACAGTAGCTTGAAGCCCCTGAGGAGCAGTATCCAAAACTCTTCTGTTCTCCACTGGGGGAAGATCTGGGTAAACCCTTGTGGCAAGACTGGGGTGGCTTTAATATGCAGTTGCCACAACAGGAAAGGGTCCCCATGGGGAAGCAAATGCATTGAGAAGTTGCTCCCTTGTAGTCACCTCATCAAATTGGCTTCTTATATAAGCAAATGTTCCAGCCTCCCTTCTCCATCTCTCCTCAGATTCTCAGGAATCCACCAGGATTTGTGTGTGGGTGAGGAGGATATCAGGGATGTTGGGAAATGTTGGCTTTTGGTTCATCTCTCCGACCTGCCTTCTGACTAAATCCAAGAATGCACAGAGAAAGTTTATAAACCCCCCAAATAACTTCTGAATTTTAAAATTTTGCTTTCTTATTTTAATTCTAAAGTTCAGATATGATATGTTGTATGATATTTAGTTTTCTAATCAGAACTTTAAAAAAAATCATGTTAGTTGGGTTGCCAACTCTTCAGTAATTCCTCCCAACTACTTTCAGTTTGTGTCTGTCTCTTACTATTTCTAGAACATTCTTTGACTCTTGAGATCTCGTGGGAGCCGTCTTCCTTGCCTGAACTCTCCCTGGTGCTGCTGGTCTTCTTGAAGCACTGACTCTTGTGCCCAGCTTAGAGTGGGTGGACGTGCAGTGTGAACTGGCTGTGGCCTTCTTCCACTGAAAGAAGAACTTTGCCCAGACCACCACATGTGTGGTAATAATGTCCTCTGCCCACAAATGTACACAGACAGATGGAGGAAGAAACACCTCAAGATATGTACTGTCAGAGTGCCATTAGGACAAAAATTTGCATGGCTGAAAAATGACAGCTTGGTAAGTGTCTGAATGGCCAAAATGTCAGATCCTGTAAGTATCAGCATTGTCTTGGCAGTTTAGCAATACATGCCTTTTCCCTATCTTTTGCTGACGAAATTTTCCCCTCTGTTGTCTTGATTGGTCAATTTGCACATTATCCAATGAAGTTTCTTTCTTTTTTTTCTCTTTCTCTCTTTCCTTTTTTCCTTCTTTCTTTCCTTTTTCCTTTCTTTCATTCTTTTCTTTCTATTTCTTTCACAGGATCTCACTCTATCACCAAGGATCATAGGCACAGGATCTCACACTATCACCGAGGCTCGAGGCTGCAGTGCTACAATCACAGTTCACTGCAGCCTCGACCTCCCAGGCTCAAGCAGTCCTCTCACCTCAGTCTCTCAAGTAGCTGGGACTACAGGTGTTTGTCACCATGCCCAGCTAATCTTTTGTACTTTTTAGTCAAGACAGAGCTTTGCCATGTTGCCCAGGCTGGTCTCAAACTCCTGGGCTTCAGCCATCTGGCTGCCTTGGCCTCCCAAAGTGCTGAGATTACAGGTATGAGCCACCATACCCAGCCTCACTGAAGTTTCTTTCTTGAGAATTTCCCTGTGCAGAAAAGGTGCCTACTGATTGTGAACACATTTGCAGACAATTGCTCCCTTAAAATGGGAGTTCTTGTAAGATTTCATTCTTGTTTTGTTTTGAAGAGATAATGCTCCCAGAGAACAACTTATCCCCATGGATGTAGCAGGGATTGAAACTTAGTAGAAGTTTGGCATCTGAGCATGCCAGGGGACACCTCTGCCTTCAAGAATAAGATGCATGGAATTATCTCAGACATCCCTCTTCCCACCTCTGTCTTTACTAAATCTCCTTGTCTCCTTCTTTAGCAGACTCCAAAAGCCAGCTTCTCTTGCACAATCATCCTACTACAAACATTCAGCCACCAAATAAACAAACAAATAGAAATTCAACTCAATGAAAACAACATATAGAAAGAGCTCTGAGCCCCTTAGAGATACGGCTTCATTTTGTTTAAAAACGTTATTTTGACTCAATGTTGCCCTCTCTCTGGCTCTCAAAACTTTCCTCAGCTCTCCTTGGTTAATGTGACACATGAGTCTATGATGCTGGTGATCTAATTTTATGTAAAAATCTCAACAATATGTTTTTCGTTTTCTAATGCACTTCATCCATGAATTTAGAAGGATTGGAGGTATCTGTTATTAACCAAATGTCTGATTTAAGGAAGATCACAGAATCACAGAATTGTTCTGTATCTGAGTCTCCTGAGTCTGATTTTCAAGTCTTCTGGTTTCCAAGACAGAAGAACAGTAAGTGTTATCATAGAGACATTGTCCTACTTATTCCAATAAATCCCCATGGATTAGTCAACATCAGGGTCCTCCCTGTCCATAATCAAGGTGACTAAATGACATGACCCAGGGGCTCCACACAAGCCCATTTATTCAAATTAAAACTCCCTCTCTTTCTCATTTCTCCTAGACAGTATTCTACTATTACATTCACTTCTTAGAGAAAAGAAATTATTTACAAAGGCAGTTTATTAAACATCATGTGTATTTCCTAAATACATTGGGACATCATGGAAAACCTCTGGAATAAATCCCAACTGAATCTGAATGCTAGCTCTTCCTTGTGCAAACTGCGTGATCATCAGCAAGTGCTCAACCTCTCGGAGTAATTGAGAGGACCCCAGGAGGCAGCACAGGTGACAGCCGGGGACGCAGCTGCACTGTGCCTGGCACCCCATACATTGTCATTCCTGTTGCCACCCCACCTGCCAGTGGCATAGGGACAGTGGGTATCTGAAACCTAAAGAAGAGAGGGCCAGGAGCAAAAGTAAACCGTGGGCTCTCCTCTGCTTATCCTGCTGCCCAGGGTTTCCTCTGTGGCAGACCTGGCTCATTCACCCAGCAGACTCCACCAACTCCCTCCTTTCATCTCAGGGGTCAGTTCAAGACCAACCTAGTATAGGCTGTCATCTGTTCACCTGGACAATGGGCACAGCCTCCTCAATGGCTCCCCATCTCTACTCTGGCTGTTCTCAATTCATTCTTCACAGAATGGCCAGAGTGACCTTTCCAAAATGCGTATCTGACCACATTACTCTTCCACTTAAAATCCATTATCATCTCAGAATCAAGTTCATCACCAGGCTTTTCACAGTATGGATCTTGTTATCCAGCATATTCTCCCCGCTCCATCCCCTCGGTAAATGATACTCAGTCTCATGAAGCTTATTTTAAGGCCCCCAACATAGCAGGCTCTCTCTTGCCCATTTCTTCTGAGCTCCAGCTCATCTCCTGGCTATTACTTACCCAGTCTCAGTTTTCTAAACATCACTTCCTCCAGAAAAAACCTCTGACCCCTCCAGGTCTTGGCTGGCTGCAGCCCCATGGGCTTCCCATCCAGCATTTACCCCAGGGGCAGCAGTGGCTTCCTTTCTATCCCTACCCACCAGACTGTTTGCCCACGGAAGGCAAGCACGTGCCTGCTGCTTTACCCCAGCACAGCGTGAGGCACATGAATGTGCTCAGACAAATGATCAATAAATGAGCGAATGAAGCTGTTTTCCAAGCCATCATTTTATGCCTCACAATCAAATCTTCTGTGGGGAAAGAAATCCTATGGTCTTTTACTATGAAATGATGTTGATGTGTACCATTTGGGTACCTTCTGTGGCTGCCTTCTGCTGTCAGGCCAAGACCATTGACCCTTGTGAGGCTTTTATCTTAAAGGCTTACCCTTCGAGAACTAGAATGCCTCAGATGTCTGATGCACAGAGCAAACTATAGAAAAGCAGAAAGAGTCCATGATTCTGGAGTCCACAGGAAATGCTAACAATGCCCAAGTTAATCCTCATGTACTCACGTACACAATAATGAGTACACTGAAAAAATATATCATCTTTCCTCCAAAACGGAGGTTGTTTGTATAATCCCAGGCGGATGGGAGGCAGAGTGATATAATGAATGAAAGCATGTGATTTTGAGTTAAAAGGGTCCTGGGTTTAAGTTCAATTATGCTTTTTATTCAGGCTTTTAGTTATTTGTGACAATAATGTACAAAATTCAGAGAATTAAATAGGAGCCTTCTTTGTGGCCAAGTGAAAGGGGTTGGGACTATTTCATCTGGAGAAGAGCCATCCAGAAAGGCATGAACAATTCTATTTACTTTCCTATTTTTATTACACAAGTAGTACATGTTCATGGTAAAAAAAGAAAATTACAATGTAATACAAGCTGAAATAAACTAAAATTACAAAGTTTATCACCAACCAGACATATCTAAAATTTTGCATACATGCTTTTTTCATTTTTCTTGAAATATATACAAATATTTTTAAACAAAATGAGTGCATTTATAATGCTGTTTTGTACCTTGCTGTTTTCTTATTTCTGTGTCATGATCACCTTTCTTTGGCAACTAATAACATCAATGTCATCATTTGACTGGCTACTGAGTATCCAATTATATAAACATTATGAAATTTGTTTAACCAATTTCCCACAGTAGCTATTATTTAAGTTGTAAGAAAGGACCATGTACCCTGGGCTCAACCAGATTGGACCAGTTCTCGTTCCACCTGGGAAAGACCCTATGTTCTCTGGGTCTCATCTTTATCATCTTTTAAATAAGAATTGCACCCTCCAGTTCTTAAGGCTAGTATGTGGGTCAAATGAACTGATGCATGTAAATAGATGAAATGAACTGATGCAGGCACTGATGTGTGTTTTGTAAACAGTACTGCGTGAATGTTTACATTCATTAAAGAAGGTACTAAGCAGGTGTTTTCCACTGAGTCAAAATAAGACTAAGTTTAATTAACACACTGTTGATCAAGTTGGGATGATTCTGGCCTGCAGTAGGCTAGGAGTGGAACAGCAAATGCTTCAATGTAGTTTAGCTGTTCTGGCTGTTTTCAGTCCCCAAAGGGAGAAACCAGAATGCAGCCCTGGCATAAACTCTATGAACTTTCCTCCTGAGGACATGGGGTCCAGAGAATATAAATGCCATGTCTATGGGGCTCCTAAAAGCCAGAGGGAGTCACCTCCTGCCTCCAGATCCAATCCCATTGATCTTCACTATGCCCACAGTGTGTGACTGGCCAGCCATGAAATGCCCACCTTGTGTTTAATCTTAAAGAGTTTGCAAAAGGGCCGGGCATGGTGGCTCATGCCTGTAATTCTAGCATTTTGGGAGGCCGAGGCGGGTGGATCACCTGAAGTCAGGAGTTCGAGACCAGCCTGGCCAACATGGAGTAACCCTGTCTCTACTAAAAATGCAAAAAATTAGCTGGGCATGGTGGCACATGACTGTAATCCCAGTTACTCAGGAGTCTGAGGCAGGAGAATCACTTGAACCCAGGAGGCGGAGGTTGTGGTGAGCCGAGATTGTGCCATTGCACTCCAGCCTGGTGAACAAGAGCAAAACTCTGTCTCAAAAAAAAAAAGAGTTTGCAAAAGAAAAGAGGCCTGGTTGCCTTGGCAGATTCTAGCAGATATGGGCATGATTCAGACACATTTAGAACATACTATAGCCTTAACTTCTCAAACTTGTAACCACCAAAACACTGGAAACAAATCTACCTCTTTAAAACATTAGTAAATTGAAACTCAAGTAGATTCTCATCTCAACAGTTTATGTGGCTGAGGTAGCTGATAGAAATTTCTAGAAGTCTTAGGTTTCCCGTAAATCATTCTATAATTTGCACTATTTACGATGTGTTGAGAGGGAGATTTGGTTGGCTTGCCTAAAATTATATCTCCCTTTCTCCTGATACATACTCTCTCTGGTATATGTCAGAGACAGAAAAATATTTTGAATGACCTAGATCATCTGTTTTTATGCTGACCACCCATTAGACCCACCTGAGAAGTTTCTGGAAAACAAGACAAAATACTGCAGATGACTGGCTCATCTCCAAAAGTTAAGCTTCAATTATTCTAGGGGTAATTTTCTATTCTCCTCAGAGTCTGGTGATTCTGGCTAAATGTGCAGCCAGTGTTGAGAAACACTGATTAGGGTCCCAGTCGGGTAAGGAACAGATTATACACTCATGATCTCACATACTCTTTCACTCTCATTGTGGCTCTGAGCAAATCCATTGAAATGTATGTCCTCAAATTTAACTTCTACCCCTAAAACAAGACCCTGAATGAAAAATTATATCTTATATAATAAAAGGTCCCAAACTATGAAAAATAGGAAAAATGCTATATAGCCAAAAATGGAGGAAGTATAGTAAAGTTCCTTGATGCAGTATTATGCCACAGCTTTAATTTATGATTATAAAGAATTCACAGCAACATGGAAAAAATCATAGACTGAAATAGAGGAAATGAATATAAACTTGCCCATAGTGCAGGGATGCAACTATGAAAATTAAAGTTATATGTGCGTACACACACACAAAGGAAAAACCCCCAAAATATCAATAGAGGTGGAGAATTTTGGAATTTATCTTGGTGGAGAACTTTGCTTCCTTCAACATTTTTCTACCTCTACAGTATTTTTTAAACTACCATGTACGTGATAGGAAAATAACATTTATAACAGAACAAAACAAATTTACTTTTCAAAAATTACTCCTCTGATTATTAAGTGATCATCAAGTCTTGATTCTCAACAATGAATTAACAAAACAAAGATTAAAATGCCCACCTGAAGGTCTCTGTGTTTCAGCCGCCCTGGCTTCTGCTGCCTCTATCTCTCCTGCCTTTCTCCTCCATGTAATTCAGCTTGCTCATTTCAAAGAAAAGTAAAACAGCAAAGTATATTTATGAATGGTGCCAGCCAATAGAAAGAAAGTCAGGAAGTATAGCAGGTCATCTGTGCTTTTTAGAAGCCAGTGTAGATGTCAGTGTAAGCTCCCTTCTCAAGAAGGGGGAGGATTTCCAGTTAGGGGCTATGTCTAAAACGAAGAAACTTAAAATTGCCCTGCCCCTCTAATGACTGGTTTTTATCATTATCTTCCACAAGAGATCAAGCGGATATGATGGGTTAGAGTCAGGGGTTTTCAGTAGCTTTTAGTTCTCCTAAATGGTTTCTGTTTCCGTGGCAACAGTAATAGCAACATTGCCTCACACCTAAAGTACTCTAGACTTGTTTAAAGCACTTCCCTCACTCACTTGCATTTTCAACTCACTGGCATTCAGGCAGAGATCTTATCCACTCTGCTGAAAATGTTCTGTCGGAAGTCACCAATAACCTCCTCCTCATGTTCACATAAAAGATCCTTTCTCAGGCCTCACCTTCCTTCCCCTCTTGTTTGCATAGTTGACCATTGCCACTTTCCTGAAACTTTTCCCTCATTTCTCTGACGTTCCTTGTTCTTTTTCTACCCCTCAGGTTGCTCTTCTTTGCCTCTCTTTCTGATGCCTCCTCTTCCATCCCTTTTCTATATGTGAGCTTTCCCCAGAGGTCTGTGTTCTGACTTCTTCCCTCCTTCTTCTCTTGCTCTTATCTATCTGATCCACAATCATCGCCAAATTTAGTGTGGCCCAGATAGAGCTTTTTTCTTCCCCCTCAGTCCTGCATCTCCCCATCTACCCCGACTAAGCAAATGGCACCACAATAATTTAGCTAGTTAATCTGTCCATAAACCTAGAAGTCTCTTTTAACTTCTCTCTTTCTTCTACCACCCATCTGTGAGCCAACAAGTTTCATTTGTTCTGCCCATAAAATATATCCCAAATCCAACCATTATGCACCTCCCCATCACTGTTCAAATTCTCATTTATTGGGTAGAAATCTTCAGTAATATTAGGCAAGAAAAACAACGCAGCGTGTGGTGGCTCACGCCTGTAATCCCAGCACTTCAGGAGGGCGAGATGGGCAGATCAGAATGTGAAGAGCTCGAGACCAGCCTGGCCAAAATGGTGAAACCCTGTCTGTACTAAAAATATAAAAATTAGCTGGGCATGGTGGCATGCACCTGTAGTCCCAGCTACTCGGGAGTCTGAGGCAGGAGAATCACTTGAACCTGGGAAGTGGAGGTTGCTGTGAACCAAGATCACCGCATTGCACTCCAGCCTGGCAACAGAGCAAGTCTCTGTCTCAAATAAATAAAATAAAATAAAATAATAAATAAATTAAAAAGATCCAAACTGGAAATAAATAAGTAAAATTATCTCTCTTTGCAAATGATAAAATCTTATATGTAGAAAAACCTAAAGATTCCATACATACACACACAAAAAAACCAATAGAACTAATAGGCAAATTGAGCAAAGTTGCAGGATAGGAAATCAATACACAAAGTGAGTTGCATTTATATCACTAATAATAAACAATCCAAAAAAAGGAAACGAAGGAAACTATTGCATTTACAATAGCATCAAAATGAACAACATACTTTGGATATATACTCAGTAGCAGAATTACTGAATCTTGTTGAGATCTCGGTACTCCCATGTTTATTGTGGTACTATTCACAATAGTCAAGATATGGGATCACCCTAAATGTTCATCAACAGAAAGATGGATGAAAAATGTGTCATATCTTCCTGATTGAATACTATTTATTGATTTAAAAAGAACTAAATTCTGTCATTTGTGGCAACATGGATGAGCTTGGAAGACATTATGTTAAGCGAAGTCAGCCAGGCACAGAAAGAAATACTGCATGTTCTCACTCCGAAATGGAAGATAAAATAGTTGACCTTATAGAAGTAGAGAGTAGAATAGTGGTTACTAGAGGCTGGGAAGGGGAGGAGGCAGGGAGAGTAGACAGAGGTTGATTAATGGACACAAAAGTTGATCAATGGACATCTAGTTGAGAGGTATAAGTTCTAGTGTTCTACAGCACTGTAGGGTGACTGTAATAAACAACAATTTATTGTATATTTTCAAATAGCTAGATAAGCAAATTGTGAATATTTTCAAAAATAAATGCCAAATGTTTAAGGTGGTGAATATGCTAAATACCCTAATTATATATTGTATACATATATCAAAATATCACACTGTACCCCATAAATATGTATAATTATCACTAGCCAATTAAAAATAATTTTTTTAATTAAAAAATTTTTAAAGAATAAACTTAGATGTTTGCCTAAGAAAGTGAAAGACTTGTATGCTGAAAAGCACAAAACATTGCTGAAAGAAACTAAAGATATACAAACAAAACAAAACAAAGAATACATGAATAAATAGAGAGACATCCTATATTCGTGGATTGGAAGACTTAATATTGCTAATACTCCCCCAAACTGCTCTTTAACCAATCAAATATTCTTTAGCTTGCTTCTGCATTCACCCCATAAAAGGCTTCCACTTGACTCCTTTGGTATTACCCAATTAATAAATTGCTGTCTGCTCCAATAAAGTCTTTAAAATCTTAGTGTGCTGCAGTTTATCTTTTAGCAGAGGAAAATGGAAAGTTGTTGTTTAAAGGAAACTGTTTTGTAAGATGAAACAACTTCTGGATGTTGGTGATGGTTGTAAAATGATGTAAATATATTTCATGCCACTGAACTGTACACTTTAAAAAAACAGTTGAAATGGTAAAATTTATGTCATATATATTTTACCCCAATTTTTAGAGATAAATAATTTTCAAAACTTAACTAAAAGTCTTAAGAAAAAGAGGGCCAGGCACAGCCTGTAATCCCAGCACTTTGGGAGACTGAGGTGAGTGGATCACCTGGGGTCAGGAGTTTGAGACCAGGCTGACCAAGATGGTGAAACCTCATCTCTACTAAAAATACAAAAATTAGCTGGGCAAGGTGGCAGGTGCCTGTAATCACAGCTACTCAGGAGGCTGAGGCAGGAGAATCGCTAGAACCCAGGAGGCAGAGGTTGCAGCGAGTCAAGATCGTGCCACTGCACTTTAGCCTGGGGGACGAGGCGAGACTCTGTCTCAAAAAATAAAAGAAAAAGAAAAACAAAAGAAAAGAAAAAGGAAAAATAAGGCTACAGTAACACCCTAATTGTTGTCCTGTTTCTACTCTCAGTGCTCTACTGCTCGACAGTGATGCTTTTAAAGAGTAAGTCGTATCATTCATTCCCTTGCTTAAAAACCCTGCAGTGACTTCCCATAATTCTCAAAATAAAAACCTTTTTTCCTTAAACAGCAATAAATAACTTTTAGAAACTTTGATGAGTTAATCAGATAAGCAAATGAATAGTATTTATGGCAGGTAAAAAAGAGCACACACATTATTCAAAATAAAAATCTTTACCATGATCTGCAAAAGCCCAACCTGATTGGCCCCTCTTATATATGTATACCACTTTGACCCTAGCTACATGGCCTTCCCTGCTGCTGGTCCAGGTCCCTGTGCTGAGATGCCACTGCCCTGTCTTCCTCACTCCACTTAACTCTCTACTTAAGGGCCACTACATCCCACAAGACTTCCCTGGCCTCCCTTTCTAAAATAGTTATCCACACATGCACTCCCCCTAACTCTGCTCTAGTCTGTTTTGTGAGCTTATCGCTAGCACTACTTTTTTTTTTTTTTTTTTTTTAGATGGAGTGCCGCTCTGTTGCCCAGGCTGGAGTGCAGTGGCACAATCTCAGCTCACGGCAACCTCCGCCTCC
Organism: Cheracebus regulus; assembly: GCA_963574635.1. Classification (NCBI taxonomy): domain Eukaryota; kingdom Metazoa; phylum Chordata; class Mammalia; order Primates; family Pitheciidae; genus Cheracebus; species Cheracebus regulus. The sequence goes on from CAUYQU010048108.1 coordinate 57,387, forward strand.
CAGGTTCCAGCAATTCTCCTGCCTCAGCCTTCCAAGTAGCTGGGACTACAGACACTCACCACCACACCCAACTTTTGTATTTTTAGTAGAGACAGGATTTCACCATATTGACCAGGCTGGTATCAAACTCCCGATCTTATGATCCGCCCACCTCACCCTCCCAAAGTTCTGGGATTACAGGCCTGAGCCACCGTGCCCGGCCCACCATCACTACTTCTTTATAACATTAAATATTCATTTCTAAATTGTTAGATCCCATACTATACATTTGTACTCACTTCTCAGACTCCTTTGTGGTTGAGGTCTGGGCTGGAATGTGGCCACCTCAGAAGAGCTGGCAAAGCCTGCAGCTGTCCTTGTCCTCTTCCCACTCCCAGCTCCCTCCCACGTATGAGGAGCTCCACACTTAGGCATGGGAAATTCTAGCCCTTAAGGCATGGGAAATTCTAGCCCTCATGTCCTTGTCCCCAATGCCTGAAAGCAGCTGCTCTTGGCCACCTGTAGGGCGTAGAGCTACACAAACTGTATGCTCTGATGCAACGAGGAAAAAGCTCATAGCATTTGAGGACACTTGGCTGGGGGAATTCCCAAGAATCCAAAACACAGTACAGACAAGGAAGTGTCCCTCAGCCCCACAGACTCCCAGCCCCCTCTGGTCAAGAAAGGGGTTGGATGAGGATCAGGGAGGGCTCTAATCTGTGTCTGGTCCTCATTCATCCCTTTCCTGTCCCAAAGGGCTGGTTCTCTCTGGTCAAAGAATGGCACCAGGACAGTGTGTTCTTATGCTCACGTCTAGGAGTAATTCGGCCTTCATAGTCCAACCCCAGATTCCCTTTCAGGTTCTATTCCTATTGGTTGCCTTCCCACTTTCTTCCCATGCTCCAGTCAAACTGAACTATTTACTTATCTCTAAAAATAAAAAGCACTATTTTGAGACCTGAGAGGAGCACAAAATGGTAAATAAGGGGACTGGCTGTATTAGAAAGAAATTAGCAAATGCTTTCTTGAAAATAAACAAGGCAGGCTTGGTTTTTTTGTTTGTTTGAAGTTTGTTCGCTGGAACTGGAACAGACCTAAACAAACATGGAATCCAGTCCCTTCATGACACCCATGAAGAAACAGAGGCACAGACCTGTTGAGCAGTGTGGCCATGGCACACAGCTAGTCAGTGTCACACCAGGCGTGGACACACCAGAGCAGGGTCTGGAGAGCTCTCTAACCATCTCCAACACAGCCCTACATACCCTGTTCTCCTGTGCCTTCTGCTGCCCCATGGCCACGGGAAAGACAGGCCCTGGCTCTTGCTATCCCCTCACCCAAGGTCTCCTTTAACCCTGAAAACCACCCATTCTAGTGCTCTTCCCCATCCCTTCCAACCCGACTCTAGCCTGGTGCCAAGAGCCAACCTCACCCTATCTATAGCTCCCACAAGTGCCCCAAATCTTGAAACCTGGGGGAAATAAAAAGATGGTCTTCTTGGAAAGCTCCGAACTGCTGCTGTGTCAATAAAGAGGAAGAGGCCCTGGAGCTATTTCCTGTATGTCCCAGAGCTCTCCAGCAATGATCATCGCCAGGACGATGTAGATCTCACCTTCGCACTCCAGAACTGGGGGTGAGGGTGAGGGTTTTCTGTGCAGCTTCTTCATGCAGCTGTGGAGACGGGCTGGGACCAAGGTTGCTCCTCTGAAGACAAGGTTCTTCCTGGGCCTGGGATTCTATTTCTAATATTTTATTTATCTCAATTAGAACTCATAGAACTCACAGCCTACAAATATTATATTACCATTCTCATCTTTAGGGGGCAAAAAGCTTGAAACAACATTTAATTCTACAAGCAATCACCATAGATATTCATTCTCCTCCAATAAAAGCCCAATTGGCTGGCACAGTGGCTCATGCCTGTAATTCCAGCACTTTGGGAGGCCGAGGTAGGCAGATCATGAGGTCAGGAGATTGAAACCCACCTGTCCAATATGGTGAAACTCCATATCTACTAAAAATACAAAAATTAGCTGGGCACAGTGGTGCGTTCCTGTAGTCCCAGCTACTTGGGAGGCTGAGGCAGGAGAATCACTTGAACCCAGAAGTTGGAGGTTGCAGTGAGCCAAGATCACACCACTGCACTCCAGCCTGGGCGACTGAGTGAGATTGTTTAAAAAAAAAAAAGCTTAATTAACTCACTAATGTTCATCTCATTAAAATAAATAAAGTGGGCTGGATGCAGTGGCTCCCTCCTATAACCCCAGCACTTTGGGAAGCTGAGGCAGGAAGATCTCTTGAGTCCCAGAGTTTGAGAGCAGCCTGAGCAACAGAGTAAGATCCTATCTCTAATAAATAAATAAATAAATACAAACATTAGCCAGGCATGGTGGCATGTGTCTGTAGTCTCTACTACTCAGGAAGCTGAAGTGTGAGGATTGCTTGAGCTGGAGAGTTTGTGGCTGCAGTGAGCTGGGATCACACCATTGCACTCCAGCCTAGGTGTCAGAGAAAGACTGCCTCAGAAAAAAAAAAAAATTAAAAAATTTAGAATAAACAAAGTGAAAAAAACCAACCCTACACTCCCAGAGCTAACTTTTGAATATCAGGTTTTCAAGGAGCAGAATATGTTTCAAGAATATTAGAAAGATAATGAGGGAAATACTTTCTCCCCATCCTCTGCTTCTGAATCTGTAAACCTCAGAGAAAGGAGAAACCTATTCAAGACTTTCTTTTATTTTTAGGACAGCCTGAGATCTCTAAGCACTTTATAGGTAGTAACTTTGCTGAAGAGTGCCCATTAGACACTCTTACTTTGTACAATTTGGACAGATGATATAAGGAGATGCAATGTCATTTTAACCAGATTTGTCAGGATGGAGCATGAAATCATTCATTTACAGTAGATGGGGAAGAGTCTATGACTTTAAAAGAAAGATAATCCTAAGGAGCAGAGAAAGGAATAAACACATTATCCAATGTGCTGCTCTTGATGATTTAAAGGAAAACATAGCAGTATGTTTAATGTATAGAGCACACAGAGAACTTCTCTGGAACTCTCAAAGGCCTGTAGAAGTAATCAAGAGAAGAGCATCAACTCCAGTTCTGTAGGAGATCTCCAAGTTTGTTCTCAGTTGACAAAGTGAGTTTAAGAGAAATAGGACCAGTTTCTTGCTGATTACCCTAATGTACCACCCACAAGGCTTTTAGAGATATAAGATTGAGTCTAGAGGGTATGTTCTTGTAAACACAAACCTGTGATTTTCAAAAGATCAGAAACACTATTAAGTTGGTAGGGCATCAGACAGTAGTTTGTTTTCATAGTGCAAGATTAAATACAAAGGAAGAAGTCAACGTGAATCATATTTCTATTTTGGTCATTAAGAAAACAGAAGAATGGAAACAAAATTTGAAAACTCATGGAATTTAGAAAGCAAACAACTTTATGTGCAGGAGGGCCTGTTCTGTGATAAGACAAAGAGAGAAAAGGATTACCTAGTGTAGTGGGCTAAACATTGGCACCAAAGACATGCCCATATTCAAATCCTGGATTCTGTAAATGTGATCTTATGTGGTACAAATGGTGATTAATTAAGGATCTTGAGGAGAGGAGTTTATTTTGTATTTTTTAGGTGGGCCCAAAATGCAATCACATGTATCCTTGTAGGAGAGATGACAAAGGAGTGTCAACAGACTCACATAGGGGAGAAGGCCTTGTGAAGTGATTAGAGTGATACAGCCACAAGCCAAGGAACACCTGGAGCCTCTAGAACTGATGAAGCAATGAAGGACCCCTAGAGCCTCCAGAGGGAGCATAGCCCTGCTAGCATCTTGATTTCTGATTTATGCCCTACAGAACTGTGAGAGAATGGATTTCTGTTGCTTTAATTTAAGCCATTAAGTTTGTAGTACTTTGTTATGGCAGCCCTAGGGAACTCATCCATATCTACCTTCTCCAACCAAGAAAACCTAAAATTCAGGGAGAAAGTGACAAATTTGCCATAACACATGCAGTAGGCTTAACTAATTCATAGTGACCTTGAATTCTTTTTAGTTCGTTTCAATTTTCAATCTCTCATATGTAATTCTCCCTTCAAAAAGAACAATTCAGCTTCCCAAGCAGTGTCAGCTCTCTGGAGAGGTGATGAGGCTTGACTGGGCATTAATGTCCACTCCAGTCAAATCAGAGTTGGGGAAGGAAGTAGCCAGAGAACTGCGCAGTGTGTGGGTCACATGACACCCTCTCCGCAACCTCCCTGGTGTCCGCCCTACACACACATACATACACACTTACCTCTTTATCAAGTTTTTTTTTTTTGAGATGAAGTCTCACTTTGTTGCCCCAGGCTGGAGTGCAGTGGTGCGATCTCAGCTCACTGCAACATCTGCCTCCCTGCTTTAAGCAATTCTCCTGCCTCAGCCTCCTGAGTAGCAGGGATTACAGATGCCCACCACCAAGCCCATCTATTTTTTGTATTTTTAGTAGTGACAAGGTTTCCCCATGTTGGTCAGACTTGTCTCAAACTCCTGACCTTGTGATCCACCCACCTCGGCCTCCCAAAGTGCTGGGATTACAGGCGTGAGCCACCATGTCAGGCCTATCAGATTTTTATTTTAGTATGTTAAGCAAATTGTAAGATTGCCAAATTAAGAATTCCAAAAGGGAATTTTTCCTGATAGGGAGTTTTTCCTTGCATAATATTGTATGAGAATGAGAATAAGGAGATTCTGGTTTGGACCCTAAGAGACCCAGCCAATGGCCCTTGGGGAGGAGCAGGCCCATATCCCATGGCATGATTTATATCATAGGGTTCAGGCAGAGCAGTCTTTGTGGAGAACATTGAGTACTGAACTCTGACCTTTTTCTCTTTACTAAAAATTCTTTCCAAAAAGGCCTGGAGAGAGTCATATCTACAGACCATTAATCTTACTAAACATGTCATTTTGACCCAATATATATGTGTCTTGCTCTCATAACCTGACTCTGACCAGCAAACTTCCTTCCTTTCACTTAAACATTCTTTATGCTGACTCCAAGTTTTTACATAGAGCTTTTTTAACCAATTACAAATGAAAGAATCTTTGATTCCACCTGTGACCTGTAAGCCCCCTAATTCAAGATAGCCCGCCTTTTGGGGCTGAACCAATGTATAACTTCCATGTATCGATTTACAACTTTGCCTGCAGCTTCTGCTTCCTTGAAATGCTTAAAACAGAATTACAGTCTGACTCCCTTGGAACCCATTACCCATGATTTCTTGGGTTTATGTTTTCCCTGGGCCATGGTCACTCATCTTGACTCAGAATAAACCTCTTTGAAATGTTTTGCAGAGTTTGGTTTTTCTGCTGACAGCATAAACCTGGAGAAGGGAGCCAAAACTATGTTCACACTCTTCTCTCCCCTGTCAGATCCTTCCCTTTCTTTCAGCCCACCTTTTCTCAGAAATTCTCAGGAAATTTCCTGCTACTCATGTAAGGCCTTTCCCATCCTGAGGATACTAATTAGTCAAGTCACTCAAGGCAAATTAGTGATTAAGAACATAGCATTCTGGAAAAAGACCACAGAATTAGAACCTTCACAAAACTCATGGTACAGAAGAGACTCTAAACTCACCAGCTTAGTTTAAAATCCGCAATGGCTCATCATCCCCTTCTGCTTTCTTCTAAATCCTAGCGTGGGTCTGAGCACTGCTTGACTGGACCTTGAGGCTGGCTCCCTGTATTCTGTGGCTCAGTCTGGGCAGGCAAGTCTTTCTCTACGTCTGCTTCTGTGGCCCTCACTCCAGGCAATAGATGGCCAAGCAAGAACATAGTGTGGAGATTTGAGAGATGATTTGGTCCTGTTTCAGCCTGACTGCTATAGGGTCTTGGAAACACACCTCAGGCACTTCCAGGGGTGACCAGTTCCAGAACTCAAGGGATCTCTGGAGTAAACTTAATTTCTTCAGATGAAAATCAATCATAGTACTATGTCCCCAAAGACAAGCTTTTAGTGCATTCTCTGCCAGACGGTTTTCTAAGCAGTTGCTTGCTCATTTGTTGTTTTATTTGACAAAAATTTACATCCTGCATTTTTCCCATTTACACTGTAACACAGCGTTTTACATATCGGCATGAATGTTTTAATGACTGAATTATATTCCCATATTCCATCAACAGGATGCACCATAGTGGGGAGAATAAACTACACTTACTGTTATTTTTTTCCCCTGTATGCATGCAGCTTTTCCCAATCTAGGCTCTAGGTTAGTTTTACTAATAGAATGTAAAAAGGAGTTTGCAAACAGTAAGTTTCACATAGTGAGTGAGAGAAGAAGGACTTCTCAAGAAAAATGGCAAGTGAGCTATCAAAATATTCTCCACCTACCCTGAGTTGAGACTGAGTTAAAAGCCAGAGCTTTAATCACTAATGTAAATGACTCAAGGAGAGGGTTCTCCCTGATGACACACGTGGTGGCCAGACTCAGGGCCAGAGCACTGCGGCACAGCTACAGCACCTGCCAGGGAGATCTGCCAAGCGCTGGGCAGAACACATGCAAGGCAGGAGCGGCAGTGTCACTGGCTGCACTCTGGGCGTGCTCATGCAGGCGCATGCTGAGGCATCTAGCAGTGTGGGTAGTGGCTGCTGTCTTTCCTCTTTTCCCACCTGTGGACAGGAGATGACCCAGCTGGAGCAGAAGATTCAAAATAATTTGAAAAATAGGCATGAGGAAGGTTGAGGACAAGGACAGAGGAAAGGAGATAGGTTGGAAAAAAACGTCACCCCAGATGAAGACCTCCAAGCCAGATCATTTCATATGGTACCTTTACTGCCCAGGCTCATGGGCACACCGGGCAGGCTTAGTTTCCTTCCTCACCTCTCCCCTGCTCTACTCTCTATAGGGTGTGGTGAAGGCTCACCCCTAAAGCTCAGACTCCTGTATCGGGCAGGTTTTGGCTGGATTTGGCACCAGTGGGAGGTGAGAAGGTGGAAAAAAAGGAGAAAAAAGCCAGGGCTTTTCTCCCTTATTAGTCCATTCTCACACTGCTGTAAAGAACTTCCTGAGACTGGGTAGGTTTAACTAACTTACAGTTCTGTATGGTTGGGGACGTTTCAGGAAACTTATAGTCATGGTGGAAGCTGAAGGGTAGGCAGGTACCTTCTTCACAAGGTGGCAGGAGACAGAAGTGCCCAGCAAAGAGGGAAGAGCCTCTTATAAAACCATCAGCTTTTGTGAAAACTCACTCACTATCACGGGAACAGTGTGGCGGAACAACTCCTGTGATTCAATTACCTCCACCTGGTCTCTCCCTTGACATGTGGGGATTATAACTCACGATGAGATTTGGGTGGGAACACAAAGCCTAACTATGTCACTCCCCATCTGCTCTGCAGGTGGCATTTCTGATGGCAATTGTGTGTCCTGTGTGGCCCCAGCTTCTGCTGTGTGACCCCCAGGCTTAGAGAAAGCTGTCTCCTCCCTGTATCTCCACAGCCCAGGCATGGTGATGGCTTCTCGCTGTGTTATCCTCCATGTTATCTCAGCCCACTGCTGGTCTCAGCTCTTCCATCACCTGAGTAAGCCTTCCCTGTTTTAAATATTCAGAACAAATTCCCAGGTCCCTGTGACCTGAGGGGTGGGTTACTCTAGTGAGCTCCTAGCTCTATGAGGAGCACATATTCACTATGTTCAAATGCTCCAACAGCCGGGTCCTGTGCTCCAACCAGGTGCCAGTCCTGTGCTAGGCACCTCACACAGATCTCATGTAGCCATTGCAATGACCCTTTGTGTTTGCTATTGTCCCATTTGACAATACCTAAATGATGAGGAACTTGCATTTCCAAGATGCTAAATAACTATGTACCCTTTCTACCATCAGCCAATGCTAGGGATATCAACCATAGATTCCTTTGACATTATAAATCTATCTCACTTATAATCGGGAATTTCTACTTACTAGCAGAAACTATGGGCTCCTCTTGGCATTGATGAGCACTTACATGATGCTTTCATTAATTTGGCCCCATTACTGCCTTAGTTTGTCTGGCTTTTCTCCATTTAACAGAGCTGAAGGTAGGAGCAGCAAGTGCCTCTTAAAGTGGGTATGGGCAATCGAATACGCACAGGCTGATGGCCCGAGAAAACAACACCGTGAAATGTACCATGCATTTAGTATCTAAGAGTACTTTGCAGTAGCTTTAATAGCTGGAGACTCCAGAATTCCACAGAGCCCAGGAAATTGCATTATTTCATCCAGGTCATTAGGAACCAAGGGTTATTAGTCATGAATCCACTTAAGAACTGCCCAGACCAGACAATTCACTTTGCTTCTTACAGATGCTCCTCTGGATGACAGTCCCAGGTGCAGTTAGCACTGCCCTCTGCTCTAGTAGGGAGGGGCAGATACTGTGGAAAACAGCCCTGCCTGGAGACCAGCCTGAGCTCCCTCCTGGTGGCGTGCAATGGCTGCTTTGGAAAAACAGATGGGAAACATGTGGCTGTAGAGAAGACATTCTGAAATCTGGATTTCCCACGTTCTGGGGATGTCAGTGTTTTTCAATTTCTTCTGCTGCTACACATAAAAAAATTCTTCTGTTTTGAATGTGTTAAGTAATCAGGAGCCTAGAGGCATGAAACCCTGGGAAACCTAGCAGGGTATTTTAAAGAACCAGCTTGATATAAGCTGTTGCTTTCCTCTCTGTATAACATGGTAGAAAATAATAAATCAGCTTCCTGTGGGCCAGAACCAGAACACCTTAAGCATCGATAACCCCATTGTCTAAACTGTGACTGCCACATAGTAAGTGCTCAATAAATATTTTTTGTGTGGATGAAGAAAGGGGAGGAATCACCCTGCCAACTTTAAGATAAAACTTGCTTTTCCCCCTTCCTTCATTCTTCCCTCTATCCATTTGCTAACAAACCCTAAGCAGAAGTGTGCCAGTCCCCGCACTGGACAAGAGGTAAATGATGACACCTGAGACGTGGCTCCTGCACTCCAGAGGATCTCTACTGGTAGACAGAGGCAGGAGGCGAACATTCCTGAGCACTTGTGCTGGCAAGGCATGCAGGAGGGAACGGTCAGTCCCAGGGCCCAGGTACCACCTAACAGGTGCCTCTGTGTGAAGGCTGACCCTTCTTGGCATTAGGATTACAATAAGGTTTCCTTCTGTGGTTAGCCACAGCCTGGGACTAGGACTCACCAGTTGCCAGCAACAGTAGCTGAATTTCCATTCCACTCCTTTCTTGGTCCAGGTCACAACTAACATTGCTGTCCTTGCTGCCCTGGTCAGCTCTTCCCAAGGGAGAGCATATCAGAAAAGGCTTCTGAGGGGCGGTGGGGCAGGAACTGACTCTGAAAGAGAAGCAGGTGCTCCAGGTGAAGGGAGGGGCTTTGTGGCAGAGGGAACCCTGGAAAAATGCCGGGGCACCCTGCAGAGGGCTGCATGGGCATGAGCCACAGCCAACCTGGGCTCTAATCTATGTCATCATTTCCAGCTCTGTGTCCATGTGTACATGACCTAACTTCTCTGCTGTAGACTGAATGTTTCTGTCTCCCAGGAATTCATCTGTTGAAATCCTCAACCCCAAGGTGATGGTATTAGGAGGTGGGGCTTTAGGAGGCGATTAGGTCATGAGAGCAGAGCCCTCGTGAATGAGATTAGTGCCCTAATAAAAGTGGCCCCAGAGAGCTCCCATAGGTTTTCAGATGTCTAGCCTCTACATCTGTGAGAAATAAATTTCTGTTGTTTCTCTTCCGCCCAGTCTATGGTATTTTGTTACAGCAGCCCAAGTGGACTAGGAGACGGTCTGAGCCCCTTCGCTCCCCAGGAAATGGTAGGAGAGTGCGCAGCAGGGTTATTCTGAAGGCCGAGTTCCTGCACACAATGTGCTTAGCACAGGACCTGATAACACACAGTAAATTCTGCTGTTTTGAGGGAGGATAAAAATGAATTATAAATAGAACCTCTCCTCCCAACAAATCTATAATCCCAAATATATATACATGATTGTTCTCATATTTGAGAACAGTGGGCTGGAACACTCAATAAACTGCTTAAAATTACTTTGATTTCAAGAATATCTGGTTCTGGAGCCTTTGCTCTTATTTTTATCCTCACCCCCTTCTCACTTATTGGCACTTGGGGACTGGTGTAACGCACTGCAATGGATATAAAGGCAATAGAACCTGCCTTAAAAAAAATGGAGCCTACCAGCAAGGAGCCTAAAGTCTAGTACTTCAGAGAAGGCATGGACACAAAAGCTAGACTCTAGATAAAATGAAAATTTTGCAGAGGAAGCTGATGAGCTTAAACTCCTATAATGTTGATTGTCTTATAGGCAGGAGTGATGGTTAATTGTATGTGTCACCTTGTCTAGGCCCAGTTGTTTGGTCAAACACCAGTGTAGATGTTGCTATGAAGGTATTTTTAAGATGAAATTAATATTTAAATCAGTAGACTTTGAGTAAAGCAGATTAGAGTTCGTAATCCTTGATTAAGAGCAAAGACTGAGGTTCCCCAAAGTAGAAAAAATTCTCAAGACTTCAGCATAGAAACCCTGCCTGAGTTTCAAATCTGCTGTCTGCAGAATTTGGACTCAAGACTACAACATCAACTTGACAATCAAAGAACATGATGAGACAAGTCTCCATCAGTTTTGGAGATTTATTTGCCAAAGTTAAGGATGTGCCTGGGAGATAAGTCCATGCCTTTCTCCTAAGATGATTTTGAGAGCACCAAATTTAAAGGAGAAAGGGCAATGGGCGGGGATATTGAGAAGCACACTGTTTTCACATAAACAGAAGGGGCAGAGGAAAAATGTGGGGAATCTGCATTTTACATACGTTAACACAGACAAAATGGGGTAGGGGAACAATTGGATGTGCATTTGGTCTGGCAGGCCAGGGTGACTGCACCTGTGAAGATAAGCCTTCAGTTTGCATTGCCATGGCGAAGTTTTAACAGCTCACTAGGAATTTTCTTGCCAGCAAAATATGGAGCAGGTGGGTAGCTTTTCCTCTGGTAGCCATCTTATTTGGGAACCAAAAGGTGGAGGCAGGTTTGCATGACCTGGTTCCCAGCTTGAATTTTCCCTTTAGCTAAATGAGTTTGGGGTCCCCAGATTTAATTTCCTTTCATATAGTCTTCCTGGGATTTCCAGCTTACCAGCCTGCCCTGTGTTTTTTTGACTTGCCAACCCCCACTGCATGAGCAATTTATTAAACAGATAAGCCCCCGTGTGTGTGTGTGTGTGCGTGTGTCCTTTGGTTTGGTTACTCTGTAAAATGCTGACAAATACAGCATGGTTTGGGGAACTTTTCAGGAAAAAGGTAGGGAGGGGGGCACAAAGGATAATTACCAAATAAATAATCCAACTCTCCCACTTTGCAAGTTTCTAATTTGTGACTTCCTCAGTCTCAGTTCCACATCGTATTAAAACAGGCCTTCCTGAGAGTCCACAATTTCAAACAAACCTCTCAAGGAATTTGATTTACCAACAAAAGGAGGCAAAGCTAATTATTTACTATTTGGCACATAGCAGAAGCTCGCTGACATTTTTATGCATGCTTTATGCCCTCTATCCAACTAGCTATAGCTTCCTTAGGGACTCTTAGCACCCAGCCTGCCATTCTAAACATAGTAAGTGCTCAATAAATGGTCACATTGAATTGAGTCAAATATGTCGTTCTCAGATTGCTCCATTAGAATATGTCAACCTCCACAAATGGCAGCATTCTAGGCAGACCCAAGGGGATGGGAGATCATTTAGAGAGCTCTTATCTCTTACTTCTCTTCTCCCTCCCCTCCAAGTCTGGACACGCATTCCTAAATTTCTGCTCCCTGTTTTCTCTGTGCCAGGCCTTGTGCCCAAAATTTAGTCAACAATTCTCAAGAACCAACTGAAGGTAGAGCCCTGTGTTGATCCCTGGTGGGGTGGGCGGGGGGCGGGGGGGGTTGGTGCGGGAAGAAAGAACAGAACTGCAGCTTCTTGGTTTCTTGGCCTCTAAGCCTAGTTGTCACTTTCTCACTTTCTCCATCCACTTCAGCCATCTGTCCCCATGGACACAGCCTGCCTGGACTGTCTTCACCAATAAACCAAAGCATCTCTAAAGTCTCTATTTCAAACATCTTGCTTATTCTGCTTATTCCTTTTTCGTTTGTTTGGAACAGGGTCTCACTATGATGCTCAGGCTGGTCTTGATCTCCTGAGCTCAAGCAATCCTCCTGCCTCTGGCCCCTAAATGCCTGGGATTGTAGGCGTGAGCCACTCTACCTAGCCAGTCCATCTCATTCTTGGCCACCATCTCCTCACCTCCTGATTCACTCGCTCAATTCACCCACCCAGCTACACTGCAAACAAACTCACAATGTCCTCTACTTCCCTGTACACACACTACGCCATAGGAACAGTCACTTGCTCAGTTCTTTCTTCCCTCCTTAGAGCCTGTGGTCTTTTAGCCCCTTGCCTACAATCTACCTCTTCTTTCCCTCCACTAGATTCACCTGGTAAAACTCCACCCCTGATTAAATGCAATTGTCTGCCTCCTTCATGCCTGCATGTCAGGGGAGGAAAGCAGATGATGTCAATCAAGCAGTCTTACTGCTTGTTTTTCTCTTTGAATTCATGACGGTTCCTAATGGACACTACATTTCCCTGGTAGTTCCAGTCCCCTCTCTTAAAGGAGACTATTTGGTACCTTCTCCTTCCTCCTCAAAACCCTGAAAACCTTCTTTCTTTGCTTTTAGCTTGTGACTACATTTCACACTTCACTGAGAAAATAATTACAATCAGATGAGAACCACCTCATCTTCCTACCACCAAACTCCAGAAACCTGTGTCCAGACCCACGTATTTTGTCCTCTCACCTGATACAGAGGAAAAACGACCCTGATCCTCTGCAAGGCTAGCCCCTCTCCTAGTGCTCTCCATCCAACCAGCTCTCCCTATTCAACATCTTGCTGCCTCATTCCCATCGACATACCTCCATGCTTTAATGTGTCCTACTGGAATACATTCCTTGGCTCCATGCTCCTCTCCAGCTGTCTCTCAATTTCTCTGTTCTCCTCTAGAGCAGAAAAGTCATCTGTCTTTCCCCTTCTACTCCCTTATGTCCATTCTCTATACAACTCCCTCCCACCAGGCTTTGTCCTCATCGGTCCACTGACTGACTCTTAGCAAGATCATCAATGGCAGCGGTTTTGTCAAATCCAGTGGTCAATTCTCTGTCCACATCCTGCTTGCCCTTAGCAGCACTAGACATTGACCACTGTCTCCTCTGGGAAACACACTCTAGTAGATTTCATGATGCCACAATATCCTGGAGGTCATCCTACTTGAGTGGTTATACATTTCTTTTTCTATTTTACTTTTTTATTATGGAACATTTTTAATGTACATAAAAGCATTCAGAAAAGTATAATGAATTCCCACCTTCCCATGACCTAGCTTCAGCTCATGAACAATTTTTTTTTCTCTAGCCCTTACCTACTTTCCCTCCCAAATTATTTGTAAGTCGAAGACAAATTTCGTCTATAAATATTTCGGTATGTATCTCTAAATAAAGACTCGTTCATGAGAGATGTAAGCACACTATCATTATCACATCTGAAAAATGATAATAATCTTTAATATCATCAAATACCAATGGCTACTTCCTCTTAGCTTTCTTTGCGGGCTCTTTCTTCTATCTGCCTTCTAAATGTTGGAGCCTCAGGCTCAGTCCTCTGTTTATTTTCTTTTTATACTCTTTCTCTAGGTGACCTCATCCAGTCATAGCACTTTAAATGCAACATGGATGCTGATGAGTCCCCTGAGTTCCAGATTTCTATGATTGATGGCTTCTCTCAAATTTCTAATGAGAACATCAATTTCAATATGGCAAAATAAAACCCCTGATTTTTTTCCATCCACCTCTATTGCAAAACCTGCTCAAATCCCAATCTTGCCCATCATAGTAAATAGCACCATCATTTACTTTTTGCTTATGCAAAAATCTGGCAGTTACCCTTGATTCCTTGATTTCACTTCTAACTCACAGAGTAGGGACTACAGTTTGTTTCCGTTTAATTGCCATCTTCTTCCACAGTAAGATCATTTTATTGGGCACGAGTTTGCCCACAGTAAAGACTGCATTTCTCAGCCTCCCTTGCAGCTATGTGTGTCCTTCTGGCTTAGTTGGCCAATTGGATATAAACAGAAGTGTCAAGGTCTCTTCTTCATCCCTTTCTCTATCTGTCTATTATTATTGTTATTTTAGACAGATTTGCCCTCTGTTGCTCAGGCTAGAGTGCAATGGCCCAATCTCAGATCACTGCAACTTCTGCCTCCTAGGTTCAAATGATTCTCATGCCTCAGCCTCTCTAGTAGCTGGGATTACAGCCATGTGCCACCATGCCTGGAAAATTTTTTTGTATTTTTAGTAGATACAGGGTTTCACAGTGTTGGGCAGGCTGGTCTTGATCTCCTGACCTCAAGTGATCTGCCAGCCTTGGCCTCCTAAAGTGCTGGGATTACAGTCATGAGCCACTGCACCCAGCCCCTTCCTCTATGTTGATGCAGATACTGCCTTGAATTACAGGAATGATAGTCACATCCTATGATGGCCCAATAGTGAGCTGTTAGCATGTGTACCATTTAGGATCCAGTCAGGAGATAGAATTTGAACAGGCAAAGTGTAACATAAAGAATTGCTAATAGGGGATTTGGTACTATGAGGGGACAAAAAAATAATTCTAAAGAATATCTTAGGGCCGAGCTAGGGTTCCCAAGAAAGGAAGAAACTTGAAAGAGGGGGTCTAGAACTCACTGGAGAGGGTGTGGCTGCAGCAGAAAAGAAGGGTGAGGCAGAAAAGTTCAGTGGGTTGCCTTAGAGCTGAACCACAGCTGGTGGATCAAGGCAGGTGGGCAGGTAGCTGTGGTCAAGTCTGGACAGTGAGGGCCACTAGATGCCCCATGTGATGCCACTGGCAGTCACCTTATAGAAACAAGAGGAAAAGAGAGAGCCCTTTAACTAAAAGAAAAACTCCTTCTTCCTGCAGTATCCCTCCCACACCGCCTACTGACAAAACTATAGCATGCGAACTGGGTCTAGCTCCAGTGCCACAAACAAGGCAATAAAGAGCTGATTTGAGGGTGAGAGGCAAGCTCTGTGTTGGTTTCCTATGGCTACCATAACAAAATGCCACAGCCTGGAAGGCTGAAACAATAGAAATTAATTTTCTCACAGCTCTGGAGGTTGGATGGTTGAGATCAACGTGTCAGCAGATTTGGTTTCTCCTCAGGCCTCTCTCCTTGGTTTGCAGATGGCCACCTTTTTTTGGTGTGTCTTCACATGACCTTTGCCCTCTGCATGGGAACATCACATGAGTCTCTCCCTCTTCTTATAAGGACACCAGTCATATGGGACTAGAACCCACCCTTATAATCTCATTTAATCTTAATTTCCTCCTCACAGGGTCTGTCTCCAAATATAGTTTTATTGGGGTTTAGAGCTTCAACTTAAGAATTTGGGGGAACACAATTCAGTCCATAACATTCTGCCTTCTGGATCCCCAAAATTCATGTCCTTCTCAAATGCAGTATACATTCACTCCATCCCAGAAACTCCAAAAGCCTTAACCAATTCCAGCATCAACTCTAAGCCCCAAAACTGATCTAAATATCACACAAATCAGATATGGGTGTGACTCAAGGTATGGTTCATTCTGAGGCAGAAATTCTCTCCAGCTGTGAATCTGTGAAGCCAGACAAGTTATGTGCTCCCAAAGTACAATGGTGGGAAGGGCGTAGGATAGACATTCCCTTTCCAAAATGAAGAAGCTGGAAAGAAGAAAGGCAAAACCTATAATAGTACAGTGTGCCCCACTAGCCCTGGACCTCCTACACAGATGCTGACTTAAGAGAGAAATTAACTTCTATCTTATTATTTAGGGTATAGCCGAATATGATTTTAAATTAAACTAAGTGTACAATTTATCCGCAAATTTTGTTGCCTCTACCTCTAAAATATAACCCAAATCTGATGCCTTCCCACCTTCATCACTGCTTCAACAATGATTTGGGATACCATGGTCTCTCAGTGGGTGTCTGCTGTGGTGTGGATATGGTTTGTTTATCCTATCAAATCTCATGTGGAAATCAGATCCTCAGTGTGGTGGTGTTGGGAGGAGGGGTCTGCTGGGAGGTGTTTGGGTCATGGGGGTGGATTCCTCATGGATGGCTTGGTGCTGTTCTTGTTCTCGTGAGACTGGATTGGGTCTTAGGGGAATGAGTTTGTTCCCACAAGAGTGGATTGTTATAAAGCCAGGGCTCTCTTCAAGTTGGTTCCTCTTCACTCTCTTCACATGTTCTCACTTCCCCTTTGACCTTCTATGCCATGTTTTGATGCAGCAAAAAAGCCCTCATCAGAAGCCCAGCAGATGGTACAGCCTGCAGAAATGTGAGCTAAATAAACCTCTTCATAAATTACCTGACCTCAGGTATTTCTCTACAGCAACACAAAAAGAATCAAAACAGTGTCAGTACATTCCTGCTGCTCTAACAAGACACCTTACACTCAGTAATTTATAAATTTGTTTCTCACAGTCCTGGAGGCTGGAAAGTCCAAGACCAAGGTGCTGGCAGATTTAGTGACTGGCAAGAGCTGCTCTCTGCTTTATAGATGACACTTTGTTGCTGCCTACTCACATAGTGAAAAGGCTGAACATTGTGTTCTCACATGGCAGGAGGACAAAAGAAGGCCAAATAGGCTCCCTCAAGCCCCTTCGTAAGGGCACAAATCTCATTCATGGGGACAGAACCCTCAAGACATAATCATCTCCTAAAGCCCCACCTCTTGTGTGTTGAATCTCCAATACAACAGGATTAAGATGTGGGGCTTTAGGAGATGACTAAGTTTCAACAGGAATTTTGGAAAAACTCACACATTCAAACCGTAGCAGCTGAGTAACTGCAACTACATCTGGACCTGTTCCCTGTTGCAGCCCTTGCTCCCTACAATCCATTCTCCACTTGGCAAAGAGTGATCTTTTTACTGAGTAAGTCTGGTGCACTTTTTTATATAACCACCCCCCTACATTATGATTAGAATTACATCATGATTAGCATGAAGTCAAAAGTCCTTGAAGACCCTACATAATCCAACCTGTGTTTGCCACCCCAGGTCTATCAACCCTTCGCTTGTTTCCCCAGCCTCCAGTCCCACTGGATGATTTCTGGCCCCTGGATACTTCAAGCTCATTCTCACCACAGGGCCTCCTTACCTGGAATTTTATCCCTGAATTTCACATGGTTGTCTCATTTCTCTCTCATCAGTCAGGTGTTCCCTCCTCAGAGAAGCCTTCCCTGACCACTCTAGCTAAAGTGGTAGCAACACAAGGTACTCTCTCATGGCCTTTATTTTAAATTATGTTATTATATTTATTTGTCGATATGAGTAGAATCTGCCTTCATTGTTACGAAAACTTCAACAAAGTAGAGATTTTGTCTTATTCACCACTGTATCTCTAGAGAGTGCCTGGGACACAAGAGGGCTTAATAAATGTTTGTTGAATGAATTGATTAAAGAATGTTTAAGATGGGATCTTGCTCTGTCACCCAGGATAGAGTGCAGTGGCACAATCATAGCTCACTGCTATGGATTCTCCTACCTCAGCCTCCCAAGTAGCTGAGATCAAAGGCAGTGCATCACCACACAGGGCTTTTTTTTTTTTTTGGTAAAGGCAGGGTCTCACTTTGTTGCCCAGACTGGTCTCAAACTCCTAGCCTCAAGTGATCCTCCTGCCTCAGGCTCTCAAAGCTCTGGGATTACAGGCATGAGCCACCATGCCCAGCCTAACCCCTGTTCTGGATAAGAAACTTTATTCTCTAGCAGAGGTACCGGACATGAAATGGCTAAGGAACATTTACTAAGTTACATACCAGCAGGAATAATCAAGCTACAGGTTGCACTCTGGGGCTTTTTTTCCTACTAAAAAAACTCTTGTGTGTTCCTATTCTTCCTACTGAAGAACATACAGACTCTCGATGGTATGCAAGGTCCTCATGATAGAGCTCCCGTATAACCCAACCAAACTGGCCTACTTACTGCTCCTAGAACATGCCTCGCCCTTCCCTGCATCTGTGCCTCTGTTTGGAGGTATTCCAACCTCCTGGACTCCCTTTTCTTCCTACCCTATCTTCACAGCCTGGAGGCCAATACCAGCCAGCAATACCTCCTCTCCTGGCAATGACTGACCCTGGTTACAATTTTAGAAAAAGGAAATCCATTCACTTCCTTATTTATGCAAATGAACTACCCAGTCACTGCTATATACAAGGCACCAAGCAAGATAATAAACAGCTACAAAAATGAGTTTAGACCCAGTCAGTGACTTTAAGAAGGGGACAAAAAGCAAAGGGGAAGACGAAGGAAACTAAAACTACTGAGTGCCAAAAAAGTGCCAGGCATTTTGCTAGTTGCTTAACAGACACGGTCTCGCTTTATCCTTACAATAACCTGATGAGACAGATATTTTTATCCTCATTTTACAAATAAGGAAACTGAAACACAGAGAGGTTCAGCAGCTTGGCCAAGGTCACACAGATGGAAAGTAGAAGAGGTGGATTTTAAATCCAGATCTATCGGATTCCAACAGAGCTGTGAGAGTTTACAAAGTAGCTGAGAAGGTAATACATGCAAAGCATTTAGCATAGTTGTCTGACACCTAACAAGAACAATAGCACAACTACCCAACATGTTTACAACAAAACCCAACGTTCTTATCAAGGCTTTCAAGGCCCTTTGTGACCTGGCTTCTGGCTAGCCCTCTGACCTTGTCTCCTCCATATGTACCCCTGCTATGCTAGGGTGCTTTCTTGTTTCAAATTCCAAGTCTTTTCCTGTTCCTAGACCTGTGCTCTGGTTATCACCTTGACTAGAGGCTCTTCTCTCACATTTCCCAGCAGTTCACTCACCCACCTACCCCTCCCTTATATCTATTATTTTCTGTACTACTTTTCAGTCTTGGTTCCATATGATAGTTTTCCTGAGTTGTTTATTCATATATTTATCTGTACATTGGTTTATGTGCAACTAGAATGTAAACTCCATGAGGGCAAAAGCTTTCTCTGTGTTATTACTCTGTTTCTCCAAGTGTTAGGTCATTCTGCATTCCTATAAAGAAATACCTGAGACTGGGTAATTTACAGTGAAAAGAGGTTTGATTGTCTCACATTTCTGCAGGCTGTACAAGCATAGTGCTGACATCTGCTCAGCTTCTCAGGAGGCCTCAGGAAGTTTACAATCACAGCAGAAGTTGAAGTGGGAGCAGGCATTTCACGTGGAGAGAGATGCCACTTACTTTTAAACAACCATATCTCATGAGAACTCACTCACTATAGCAAGGATAGCACCAAGCCATGAGGGATCCAGCTCTATGATCCAACCCCCTCCCATTAGGCCCCACCTCTAACATTGAGGATTGCATTTCAGCATAAGACTTAGAGGGGACAATACCCAAACTACATTACCCAGGCACCTAGTACACTACTTGGCTCATAGCAAGCGCTTGATATTTGTTGAATAAATAGATGAAATAAATGAATTACAATGTAATACTTTACAGCTTTGAGATAAGTATCATCCCACTGTGAGAAAATGTATTATGCAGTGTTATAATCATGCAGAGGAGATTCATTTTGTCTGGAGCAATCATGAAGGTATTTCTGCTACTACAGCTTTGAGAAATGGGTATTGTTAGAGAAAAGAGGGACAGTGCCTCATCATTGACTGGGAAGATCATGAGGTGCTTACAGCTAGACGGTATCTAGAGATCACCTGGTATATGGATGTCATCATTTTACAGGTGAGGAAAATGCCACTTAGGTTGGCTCAATGATTCCTCCCAAGGGAGCAGCTCTGAAACCAGAGCCTAAGTCTCCACATCTTCACTCATCTTGCCCTTCTATTTGCAAAATGCCTTTTAAATTATGGAACTCAGTTTTATATCACTGGCTCTGATTGGCCTAAAATTAATTCCATGCTTCTTGCCAGAGATTAGTTCAGAAACTTGTGCTGAAGAAAATCAGCACAAGGCATTCAACTCGTCACAGCTATTGCCTGAGTGGTTGATAAAATCTCAGGTCAATGAAGTGTGAAAGGAAGTGTGCTGAAGGATTCTGGGAAGGTTTTCTTATTCTTCACAGAGTACCATAGGGAAGATATTGGATATTGTCCTGTGTGGCTGAGAGCCACAATTTTTGTAGCTGCCTTGACACCAGCCTCAGGATGAACCTGACATATGAAATAGGGCAAAGTCAAGAGACTCTTAGAGGAATGGAGAGTTCTGATGGAATCATGCCTGGTCCCCACTCTAGACTTTTTTAATAACATGAGTTACTAAATCTCTATATTGTTTAAGCTACTTTGAATTGGGTTTTCTGAAAGTATTCTACCTGATAAAGAAGTTCAGTTGTCTCATCTGTAAAATGGGCATAATAATATCTACTGCATACCTTTTTTACAAATCTTAACTAATGTATATAAAGAGCTTAGTAGAATGTCTCTGCCACATCATAAACTCAGATCAAATGTTATTGTTACTTTTACTGCCAGATATTTTGGCAAAATAAGAAGATCAATTATGGAGTTAAACTTGACATTCTAAACAATGGAATCTCTACTTTCTAAATTATGAAATTGTATGGAGGCATTGAGAGAGGAAATAAAATGTCCAATAATTCCTGATTAAAATGTAAATGGTTATTTTCCTTTTTTAATAATAGAGTTACATGCTAAGGAACAAGACAGGAAAGAGTATAGGGTGGGGGTCAGAATAAAGAAGGGATCTCCACCACTTCCCTCATGACCCCAAATTCATTAAAATATTTTATCTTGCCAATAGTGGTTGAACCTGCCTCTTCCAGCTCTGCCCTTTCCCAGCTCCTCGTTCTTCCCTACCCACCTTACCTCCAAACTGCTGTCAGATTCCCCAGCTTAATCCCCAGTGGTGTGCAGTGCACTTAGGCATCTCTGATAGGATTCTTAGCATCTTAAACCACAGACTGAGCTCAATTTGAGCACCAAAGCCTTGAGTGTGTGTGTGTGCATAGAGAGGTTTATCTAAACACTAAAGCAACAAAAATTATGATTATAGAAAGTTGAGATCCGATGGAATAATTAGAGATTGTCTCACCTTCCTGAGCAGGACTATTTCCTTTAACACAGCCTCACAAGTGTTGATCAATCTCGTAACAAATACTTCAAATTGTAGCATTTCAGTCTTTTCTAGGAGCCCAAGAATAGCACATACAGCCCACAAATACGTTTCTAATATTTTCTCTTATTTTTTTCTCAATTTTATGTTTCTAATTCAGAAGTTCTTAGACATTTTTATTTATCCCAGGATCTAATAAGGCCTCAGGGGTCTCTGGCTCCACTGCCAAGCAAATAAACAAACCATAACAAATGGCCAGCATGCATGGGTTTGGTGTTTCCCATGAATCACTTGCTGGCCTGCAACACAGGACATGGGGTGTTCACATACTACTCCATTCATAGACTTTATGGACTCTGACCTAAAGACCCTGGACCCCCAAACTCCACTCAGGAGTCCATTAAGGTAGAAATGAGAGTCCTGGAATAATTTGCAATGTTTCCAAAAAGCTAATGGAAACTTAACACTGAACTGGGCCTCACAAGGTCATATCATTAAACAAGGAAGGTAAACTAGGTTTACAAGTAAGGTGACTAACCAGTCACCCTTCCTGTGGATATTCTCTGGGCTAGTATCTTCCATAAGTAGAACCTACTATGTGGCCAGCCCCGTGCTCAAACTTACTCCTGTGTTGCTCCTAATCCTTGAGATACAAGTTTCACTGAATCTGACCACAATTCTGAGTACAGGTGCCCCTAGATATTTCTGGGAGTCTGAGGGGATGTCTCACAGACGTTCAAGTCCCATCCACTCTGCCATTGCTTTTCATCTGTTCTAGCTCCCTCTGCTGGTCACTACCACATGCTCTGGCCTGGCTGCCTCAGTGGACACCTCTGCTATTTCCCGCTTCCCTTCAGGAGCAGCCACCAGGCACTGGAGGCTTTGGGGTGCTGAGCAGTCGAATGGGCTTTGAAAAAGATGTTGAGAACACATGTATCTCCATCCTCTATCAGTGGGATATCCAACACTGCTGTTGATGCCTATCTGAAAGTTTTCAGTGAAGCAGTTCTTTCTGCTAATATTTAGTGTCCACTTCCCATTCGCCTCTCCTCCCATCTCTAAGACTCGATCGGACCTGGCCCTGGAAGGCAAACTCATGGGATAGACATGACACCACATCACACTGGGAATTACTCCGCCTTTGCCAGGACCAGGTCTTTGTGACTGCAGCAGATTTGCCTCACCTGGTCCCAAGGGAGGAGGGGTTCTAGCCGAGGAGGTTTGCAAGCCTCACTGCATATCAAACTTGCAGTGTACCTGTCCTATCAGGCCTTCAAACACATGTGCTTGACATTTTTTGACCCCTAGGGATGAACAGGACTTAGGATCCTGTTATAACTAAATTACCCAGTATGATTGAGCCTATTGCCCTCTTCTCATAAATAATGACACTAAGCTTTATGGAGATTAAGAGATTTAGTCAAAGCTCCGTAGCAGTGCTTTGATCAATATTAAAGATAAATTTGTTAATTAATGAATACAGTTTTATAGCAAAAGATTTCAAAACTGGTGACATAAAGCACTGGAGTAAGGGGTAAAAATTAATGAAAGAGGTGTGAGTGTTGAAATAATTGGGACAATCCACTCCAAGTCCAAGTTCCCCAAATCATGCAGGCATGCCTCTAGGGATATAAACCACCATCTGGCATAGAAACCACCATCAAGCCCCAAGATATAAACCTCTGCATAACTCCACTGAAGAAATCTAGTTTGTTTTTTTCTTCATTTTCACTACTACACACTGCTTTAAGGGACAGCAGTGAGACATTTAACTTAAGGCTGAAAATAATGATAGACACTGTCAAGTAAAGAAAAGAATCAAGCTTTTAAAAAATAAAGTTAGTTGTATTCAGATGTCTCACTGAGGACTATAAGTGGAGGCCTATGGTCTAGGAGGAGTTTTCAGAGAGGTTCTAACAGACTTTGCCAATGCAGTATTTCACAGTTAGTATACAGATGGTGAAGATTCAGTACATGCAAAACCACATCAAAGTTTGCATGCAAGAGTATCTCTCGTTATAGAGAAATAATCACCAACTCCATCAGACATTATCTTACATGTAGGAAAAGGCAAAGACTAGGGTAACTTATCATTTAATAAATACCCTGGGTGCCAGAGTGAGACTGCCTCAAAAAAAAAAAGAAAGAAAGAAAAGAAAAAGAAATATAGTGACTCCAGCAAGCAACACATGAGACCATGAGCCCTAACTTGTTTTGTCTTCAAAGCATTATTTGGAAGACCTACATTTCATGACAAAGTCAGGGATTTGAACAGAAATGAGCCAACAAGGCTTCTTATGTTTGTGACTTTGTCTCACAAGTTCTCATCAACCATCTAGTTACATTTACAGGACCAATGTCAATTGTCTCACATAGCTAGGAAGGCTCTTTCCTATGAAGGATGCTAATCTTCAGTTGTAGTTGTAAGGAATAAGCATGGGGTCTAGCATAATCCCTCCAATTCATTGGAAAACATGCTTCAGATCACATCTATTTTTCTGATTAGCATGATTCAGGTTTTTTTTTTCCTGATGTTACCTTTTTCTACACCTAACAACTCATTATTACAAGGATACTACGGATTATACATATGAGTATACAATAGCATCAATGAGAATTACACAGATTGAAAAAAGTGGTCATTTAACAAAACCAGAACATGCATTTGCATTTTTTTTTTTTAAGGCAGAGTCTCGCTCTGTCGCCCAGGCTGGAGTGCAGTGGCACAATCTCAGCTCACTACAACCTCCGCCTCCCAGGTTCAAGCGATTCTCATCCTCAGCCTCTCAAGTAGCAGGGATTACAGATGTTTGTCACCACACTCTGCTAATGTTTTCTTTGTATTTTTAGTAGAGACAGGATTTCACCATCTTGGCCAGGCTGATCTCGAACTCCTGGCCTGAAATGATCCGCCCACCTCAGCTTCCCAAAGTGCTAGATTACAGGCGTGAGCCACCACAGCCAAATTATACCTTTTTTTTTTTTTTCCTTTTTGTACCCATACTAATTAGAAACTTTTCCATGAAAAGCAGTTTTGGACTAGAGCTAATTACAAATGTTTGGAGAGAAGAATTCAGAACAGTAACTATGGATAGCAAAATTTAGAATAGTCATGTTTAAAACCTGAAGAAAGTTTTCAACTGACAAGGAAATTTAGTTATTTTTATTATATGCAGCATTTTAAGATAAGAACCAGAATCGTGACTGACAGCGTTACATTGGGACCATCAGACTTTTATAAGTTTTATGTAATCTTTAGAATACTCACATTAACAATATATTCATATAAATATAACTTTAGGAAAGATTTAACTTAACAACCAAAATGATGACTAAAATTATAACATATTAGATTTATGAATTTATATAATTTTTATAACATTTCAATAACATACTCATGCATAAAGATATGCATCAAGTATCAATAACATACTCATGATACTCACTGATACATGAGTATCAATAACATATTCATGCATAAACGTAACTGAAAGAAAATCTAGTATCACTTATTTCACAATGTCTCCCAAAATTTACCAAATAAGTCTTAACCATTTAATACAAAAAGACTTAATTTAGGATTTTTCCTGGGGAAACCTATACAAAATATGTCAAAAGTTATAATACATTTGATCAAAACAGAATTACACTTAGTCGTAAAATAATAGCTATTTATTTATCCAAACCAATAACCAAAAGACTTCAAAGGCAATACAGAAAGTTACATGAATGTAAAAACTTTAGCCCCTTTAGAATTCAGTTTTCCTAAGTAATCAAAAACCTAATAAGACAGCATAGAAATTGTCTTGGTAAAATGTAACATCTTTGTTATTTAAGCCAGTTACTGGCCAGGTGTGGTGGCTCACACCTGTAATCCCAGCACTTTGGGAGGCCGAGGCGGGCAGATTATCTGAAGTCAGGAGTTTGAGACCAACCTGACCAATGTGGTGAAACCCCGTCTCTACTAAAAACACAAAATTAGGCAGGTGTGGTGGTGCATGCCTGTGATCCCAGCTACTCAGGAGGCTGAGGCAAGACAATTGCTTGAACCCAGGAGGCGGAGGTTGCAGTGAGCCGAGATTGTGCCACGGCACTCCAGCCTAGGCAACAAACCAAAACTCTGTCTCAAAAAAAAAAAAAAAAAAAAAAAGCCAGTTACTAAATATGGGGGAAAAAAAAAGTCCTGAAATGTGATTGTTTCTTACGAGAAACGCGTTTAGATAACATGGAAGCCAAATCTGATGAAAAGGGACTTAATTTAATCAGACACAGAGTGTGGCCAGGGTCATTAGTGAATACTATATTATAGAAGAATGTAAATAAGGAAACTAGTACCTTAAGAAGGGGAGTACAAGGCTCTTAATAATAGCATGGAGAGTTCTCTAGTCACATGGAACAATTTAGACATATCAACAAAAGCCAAGAGCAGAGAATCATGTTATATTGAAGGAAAATGTTTTTCTAGACCTTCAATATAAACGTTTCAGTATTAGGTCACAATAGCAGAGAGGAAAAAAAGAGGGAAAAAAGTTTCAGGAGTTGACAAAAAAAGCTAAAGGAGACAGTTGCCATAAGTAAAAATTTAAAACTTTTGTAATTTTACTAATCCCAAATCAATACTTTGAAAAAGCATTGTTCTATCACAGGGAACCAAAATTTTTAGTTTTACATTAGTGTATTTTTAATATCAAAGCTCAATCTTTAGAAAGATTGGTATAAATAATTTTCCTTTAATTATAGCCAACTTAGTCATATATTAAATTATTTTCATAAATTATCTTTTTACAAACTTTATCATGACTTATGTAGATCATTTAAAAATGCTAACAGAAATTTCTGCTTTGTCCTATACTTTCTCTTTCTTAAATAATCAGTCATTTTACTTTAGGACAAAAAATTTAACAAACGAAATTCTTGTCTCAGACAAAATTATTCTCCTTGCACTTTAATGTTCCTTACAAAAAATTTATCTTCATATCCATAACTTTTTTCATATATCTCTCTCCTACTTACTGGTTCCTTTCTATCTTGTTTCATAAATACTTTTAAATAACCTTGAATTAGATGAAATTATTCTCTTTCTTAACAAAGATTACATTTTTATGCCATTTAAAATAATTTCTTGTCATAAAAATCACATCTCACTTTTTGGCATATACTATATATTGTACTATACATATTAATTAGGATTTTTAACTCTTAGTAACCTTAAACTTTAGTGAAAACCTTGGAGGCAAGAAATCTTGAATTGTCTGTCACATATTAGTATTTTATAGATAAGAACCATTTTTAGAAACATGTAACATAATTTTTAAATTAAAAATGATCCAGGTATTTAATGAGTATTTATTATTTAACATAACTTTAAGATTTCAAATTACAAGAAAAGTTTATTTATAATGTTTACTCCATTCACATTTAATTAATTTATTTTTTGACAGTTTACATAAATTACTTATGAGAACTGAGATGTTAGACTAAACTAGTTATCATTTTATGTTGTCTTTTTGTTAACCATTTTTATAGCTGTGAATATCAGATTTCACCTAAGTAAGAACCATAAAGTAAAATATATTGGTATTTTGTTCAGAAGATTTAGCTGTTTTCATTAAATCAAGAATATTAAATTAGTCTAATTTATCAAAATTACACTGAGATCATTCTCTTCTGAGCTGAGTTTATAGTCTTCATGTTCAGCCCTGACATCTTAAAACATTTAGCAGAGACATGTATAAAACTGTTTGACCAGTAAACCTAGGAAAGAAAATGTATATTGACAATTTTGAAGACATTTCTATTATTATTGTACCAATAATTTTAACCAGCTTATTTATTAAATATTTACTTAAGTCATATGAACTTGGAAAATATTTGGGCTTGCTAATTTATGACCTAATTCATTTACAAGTCCATTGGATATCATGTAGACACAACCTGTAATATAATATGTATACATATGCATAAACAGACACACATAGAAATGAAGATCTTATAACATTCATTCTTAGAATTTTGGTCATGAGATAGTAATACAAACTCACTGGTTCATAAAAGATGTCTAGATTCAAATTATATTTCTGACAAAATAGGGACCTGTTCACATGGCTAAACTTTATTTGTCCTGATGGGTAAGCTAATGAAGGCTATGGGCCAAAATTGTGGGCAAAGTAGTTTTCATGGCAGTTTGGTTTTAAAACCTCTTTAGCACATTTATTCTTTTAGTTTCAAATGAGTTTATGGTGAAATTTTCAAAGTTTGCATGTTAGCTAAAACTGACTGTATAAGAAAAACAAAATCTCCAAGTAGCTTTGAATTAGTCATGTCTTAATGAGTGTGTTTTTTATCTCAGCATCAGTAGAAAAGTCATCAGATTCAAAGAAGGCAGGAAAAAACAGTGAGATAGAAGACTTAGAAGACTCTGCATTTTAACTTTACCATTAAAATGGACTTTTGAATAATGATCATTTGAGTTCTGAATTTTCCTTGATGTAATTTGCTCATTGGTTTTAAATTTGCACAAGAACAGGCCATAATATGTAGCCATCTGAAGTCCTGGAAAACCTGGCATGCCTTAATGTTTGAGAATTCCATTTTTGACCATTTCAATATTGAATCTCCTTTAGTAAATCTCTCCCATCAAGGGAGATACTTGCAAGCGTAGTCTCAGTAAGTGTTATACATTGAGCCACTCCTTCTTTTATCTTTCAACTAAAAGAATTTTCCTTGTCAAGAAATGAAAAGCCTCAAGAAGAATTAATTCCTTTGTCAGGGAGTGAGAGCAACTAGCTGAAAAAAAGCAGGAATCATCAATTAAGTGGGAGGTCTGAGACTCAGGAGAGACTCATCTGCTCATCTGCAACTATGGAAGAGCGAGAGGGGCTTAAAGGGTTTAAGCTGATACCAGTGCACCAGGCCCCATAATGTTTCAGATGATCCTGGCCAGTCTATTCTTGAGTATCCTTTGTGGTCACCATTATTATCTACTAAAGAAAAATAATCACACTTTTAGAGAATTAAAGTTAGTTTCATTCAGAAGTCTTACTGAGGACTATAGGCCAAGGCCTAAAGCCCAGGTGAAGTCTTTCAAAATGTTCCATCAGACTTCTCTAGTGTATTTCAGTTAATAGTTTATATACAGGTGGTGAAGATTAAGTACATGCAAAATCACATCAAAGTTTGGGTAAAAAAGTACATCTAGTTATAGACTGCAGTAGAATAATTACTAACCCTGTCAGATGTTATCTTTTTTTTTTTTTTTTTTTGAGATGGAGTCTTGCTCTGTCACCCAGGCTGGAGTGCAGTGGCGTGATCTTGGCTCACTGCAACCTCCACCTTCTGGGTTCATGCAACTCTCCTGCCTCAGCTTCCCAAGTAGCTGGGATTATAGGCTTGCACCGCCACACCCAGCTAATTGTTGTACTTTAGAAGACACAAGGTTTCACCATGTTGGCCAGGCTAGTCTTAAAATCCTGACCTCAAGTGATCCACCTGCTTTTGCCTCCCAAAGTGCTGGAATTACAGATGTGAGCCACCGAGTCCAGCCCAGATGTCATCTTGTATAGGAAAAGGGAAGGACTAGGGTTCCTTATTTTGTAAAGAATATAGTGACTTAGACAAGAGATGTGGGGACCATGTGCTCTATTCAGTCTTCAAGACATTTTCCTGGAAAGCTGCATGTCATCACAGAGTCACGAGTTCAAGCAGAAATGAGCGAATATAGCTTCTTACATTTACTACTTTGTCTTTCAAGACTTACCATCTAAGCATACTTTGCTACACCCCAGATAGAAGGATGAACATGATTACCCTAGACAGGATGTGAAAGAGCAGCCACAGCCTCAGTCTCTGTTTGAATATAGTAAAGATAGAAAACAATATTATTCTGATTTTTATGGGGCAGCAATTGAACACAGATGTGTAAAAAGTTTCTTCAGATGAAGAATATTTAAGCTGGAAAACAAGGTCAGTTATCCAAAATCTTTGTGACCATACAAGCTAGAATTCTTGGTTGCAACAAAATAGAAATCCAGCTAGCTTAGCAGAAGAGAAATTTACTGGAAAGCCTTTGGGAGCAGAGAGAATTGTTAGGAAGGTTGGAGAACCAGGCTTGGAAGAGAGGCAAGGAACAAAGGGAATCAAGGCACTAACCCCTTCTGGGTCATGCCTCAGGACAGCCTTGTTGGCATGTGGTTGCTGCTGCCCCTGAACATTCCAGGTTGCCTGGCATTCAGCAGTGGCCTTAGCACCACTGGACACTGGCTTCCCTCACTGCCACATTGCCATGGGCCCCTGGTCAAAGGGAACCATACTGCCACCAGAACATATCTGAGCTGCCCCGGCTTGTTCGTGCACCTCACTCTAAACTCACAGTCCTTGGAAGAACCCACAATGGGTCAAGCTTTGACCACATGGTCCCTCTGTAGCTGCTAAGAGGCAATCATGGTCTTTTCAGCTTTCCTGGTAGAAAGTGGAGCCCTGCTTTATGGCCACACTTACACAGTACCAGGTTCCTCAGACATGGGAGGGAGGTTTAGATCATAGGTAACCTCTGCCGTAGACTGCTCAGGCTGCCATTACTAAATTCCAAAGACTGGGTGGCTTAAACAATAGAAATTTATTTCTCATAGTTCTGAAGGTTGGAAGGCCAAGATCATGGTGTCAGCTGGGTTGTTTCCTCCTTAGTCCTCTCTCCTCAACTTGTAGATGGCTGTCTTCTCCCTGTGTCCTTACATGGCCATCTCTTTATGCATGCATGTCCCTGCTGTCTAGATGCGAGTCCAAATTTCCTCTTCTTATAAGGACCACAGTCAGATTGGATTAGGTTCCACTCTAACAACCCCATTGTAACTTAATTTACAGGCCCTGTATCCACATACAGTCACATTCTGAGGTACTGAAGGCTAGGGCTTCAACACACAAATTATGAGGGGGCACACTTCGCCTGGAACATTCTCCCAAATGGAAAATGTCTTCTATTCCAGTAACTAAAAATGAGATAATAAGTGGGAACTAGGTCCAATATGTGCTTAAATACAGAATGCCTAACTTGGTAGCAAAGTTCCTTGTAACTGAAACATTGAAGCCAACAAGTACACTCAAGAAGCACTTGTTCTAGGTCACTGCCTCCCATTCTGGTGAACGAACAGTAGTGTCAACTGGGAGCCCGTCAGACAAGCAGAACCTCAGGCTCCACCGCAGGCCCACCCAGTCAGAACTGACACTTTACCTGCATCCCAGATGATGCTTCTGCACCTCACTGTTGGAGAGGCTCTGCTCCAGGCACTTCCTTAAGTAAAAATATTTTCTTCCTGCACTTAAGAGCCTCTGCGGCTCTGCCTGAATCCTGATACAGAAAAGGAACCTAATCCCCAAAGCTATTTCAATGGGCTTCCTGCCTTAGGACCTGGCCACTAACAGTAGTGGACCCAGAAAAGCTTCATTCAGGGCCACCATGACAAGGGCATGGCAGAAACCCTCTCTAGTCTGTTTCCTGGTTTGAGAGGGTAAGCTTTATAACATTTCAATATTTATTTTTAAATGTTGTATAGTAGACTGTGGGCCACGCTCTGAGTTTCCACCATTTCCTTAGGCAACGTTCTTAAGGTCCTCTTAGCTCAGTTTTCTCATCTGAAAATAGGGATAATAGCCCCTTTCTCGTAAGACTGTGTCAGGATTCAATAGGGTAATCCTTCTAGTCTCAGAATAATGTCTGGCACATAGTAAGTGTTACAGATGTGACCTATTACTATCATTATATTTATTTCAGAAAAACCCACACCGAGAGCCAAACCCGGTCTGCTCAGCATGAAAACCAGGCTAACTACTAGACCACCATGGAAACAGGGACCTTTGCCTGCTCCTTGGCTCTTGGCCTTTTTAACTCTGAAGAATGGGGAAAGAGGCCCCAGAGGCGCCATGAGTTTACCGTTCGAATAAATATCATGCACCCAAAGAGTTTTGCGAAAGAGTGACTTATTAGACAGAGAGAAAAGGCAGCTCCCACACTGTCATGGGAGGGGACCCAGAGAGGGAATCCATTCAGGTGGGAGCAGGTGAAGTTTTTAACCCTGGAGTTATTCCCTCCCCATTCATGTTCTCATCCAATGAGAGAAGTTCTTTCCAACTGCCTCTGGATTGATTGATCTTTGACTCTGATACCGGATTGGCTACTTGTTTTATAACCCTGAGTCACAGAGTCCTCCTCCAGGAGCCAGTGCTGGGAAATTCAGAGACAAAGGCCCTACCTGGCTTGCCCAAAGAATTTTACCTGGCCCACTGTGGAGGAAGGTGCACAAAGAGCCCTAGCCGTCTGAGGCGGGAAGCCAGGGAATTCCTGCACTTGAAACCATGCCCCTCACGAACCCAGGAAGAGAAGTCCCTCTAACACCCTCCCTCAGCACCATCACCTCTTTTTTGGTTTTATTTTACCCTAAGGGTCCACATCCAACCAGAGAATATACTCCCTGTGATCTATCTGGGTCCCTGAACTGTTTGCCAGAATTTAAACTATTCATGCAAGTATTTTCAAACCATACAAGCTCCTCTGGCTTTAGGGCCAGTTTCAGACTCTGTTATTAAATACAATCTGGCTGGCAAATAGACATTTTAGCTATATACACATATCAGAAAGGCAAATCATTACTCTGCTTTGGTTAGCTCCAAAATTGTCAGTCAGCTTCTCACCTGAGGGAGAAGGAAACCTGAAGACTAGAAAACACAAAATCAGTCAAAGAGAAGCCAGCACATCCTAACTGAAGCTTAAAGAGCCAGCTGAGGACAGCCAGTATGTCCTCGTCCCTGGCTACTACCAGACAGCGAAACAACTATGCATATTCAAATCCAGGCCTACATGGAAGAGGGAAGTGTGTTTGGTAGGATTTTGTTTTGTTCTGTTTCCCTCGAGCTCCGAAACCTTAATAGAACAGAGTAAGGCAAATCTGTGATCCAGTGTGTCTGAGCCAGAGACTCCAGGAGTTGTATAGGATGACACCAAAAGCCACGGTGAGGAATCATCCTGCCCACTCTCAGTGCAAATGGGCTTGCATCTGGGGACTCCCCACATGACAACTGGCTCTGCCTTTCTAGAAATAGTTTGGATCCCTGTCAAGTATAGTCTGTAATTTTAGACTTCCAAGGAAATAATTAGGTGTATTCTCAAGGTCTTAAACATCTTCTCTGGAACTTGTGAGATGTGCCTTTTCCCCATTGCTTTCCTTAGAAACTTGCCTTGGTGTCCAACTAGGGTGGTTGGCAAAAGCCTATATTCTGAATAGAAAAGAAGCTGACCCCCTGCCACTGAGGCCACAACCCTGATTCCATCAAAGAGCAGCTGAAAGGCCCACCAAAGGGCGGATCTTTCCCATGCTGTTCTCATGATAGCAAATGAGTCTCATGAGATCTGATGGTTTTATGAAGGGGAGATCCCCTGCACATGGTCTCTCCCCTGCCTGCCACCATGTAGTACATCCCTTTACTCTTCCTTCATCTTCTATCATGATTGTAAGTCCTCCCCAGCCATGTGGAACTGTGAGTCCCTTAAACCTCTTTCCTTTATAAATTACCCAGTCTTGGGCTGGGTGTGGTGGCTCACGCCTGTAATCCCAGCACTTTGAGAGGCCGAGACGGGTGGATCACTTGAGGTCAGGAGTTTGAGACCAGCATGGCCAACATGATGAAACC
Source organism: Cheracebus regulus (assembly GCA_963574635.1). Lineage (NCBI taxonomy): Eukaryota > Metazoa > Chordata > Mammalia > Primates > Pitheciidae > Cheracebus > Cheracebus regulus. The sequence continues at coordinate 90,223 of CAUYQU010048108.1, forward strand.
CTGTCTCTACTGGAAAAATACAAATATTAGCCAGGCGTAGGTGGCACACGCCGGTAGTCCCAGCTACTCAGGAGGCTGAGGAAATAGAATCACTTGAACCCAGATGGCAGAGGTTGCAGTGAGCTGAGATGGCACCACTGTACTCCAGCTCAGGAAACAGAGTGAGACTTGGTCTCTAAATAAATAAATAGCTAAAATTACCCAGCCTCAAGTATGTCTTTATTCACAACATGAAAACAGACTAATACAAGACCCAAGAGTGATCTCATTACAGGTGAAGCTGATCATGTCACTCCTCCAGTCTAAAGCCTCCAGTGCCCTCTATGCCAAGTCCCTATGGCTGTGGCTAAGGCCCTTGCTGATGTCCCCTTCCTATCCTTTCCTCTCTCACCTTTCCCTAGTCACTCTCCCCCTTATTCACTCCACCATGTGGCCTCTGTGTTGTCCCTTGAACAAACCAAGCACTCCCTGACAGTAGAGTCTTTGCCTCTGCCTGGAAAGCTCTTCCCTAGCTGCCCATCTGGCTTCTCCCTCACCTGCCTCAAGTTTTTCCTCAGGTGTCACGGTCTCAGTGAGGGATACCCTGACTACCGTATATCAAACTGCAACCAACCTAAACCTCTTTACTCATTTCTATTTTTTCACATCTCACTTAGCATCTGCTCACGTATCATATGACTTAATCTGTTATGCCTTCTCACCATGCTAACACATGAGCTCCACAGGGTAGGGACTTCTATTTTGCCCACTAAAGCAGATACGCAGAAGGTATTCAGTCAATATTTGTTGAGTGAATGAATGGATGAATGAAATAAATGATTCTGCTGGGACAAAACTGTCATTTCTTAACAAAAAGCATTTTTTTAAGGGCAGACAGTCATCCTCCCAATGACTTGTGAAGGCTGAATTCCTTGGTTAATTTTTCTCCAGGCCACATTCCTCATATCCAGTTTAAGCTGGGATTTTTCCAAGTCAATTAAATCAGGATTAAATGTTTTTAAAATGTTGGCAAATGCACCTAACACAATTCCTGGCACAGTATAGGTGCCTTATAAATTGTTTCCCCTCCCCTTTCTAATAAGCATGGGATTTTATTATCCTGACGGAGGGGGTTGGAGGCTTGTTTAATAAGAGTTCTTCTAGTAAGAGGGACAAATGATCTGGGACAACAGCAGAGTCTGCTCTTTCAGACTTGTGGATAGCAATGACACATGGACATGCTGACAGCATGGAAAGGCAGTGTCACAGGGGCAAGCTGTAGAATTTCTGGGCCACCAAGCAAGGAGACTGCAGCAAGCCTGCTCTCTGCATTTGGGCACAATTTTTACTGTTGATGACCTTGCCCTTGCTCCTCAGTGACCCCTGGCATTTTGCATATTTTAAAAAATATTTAATTAATTAATTAATTTATTTTTAAACTCCTCTTACCATCATTCCCAAGGCTTCTGGCATTTTGTTTCAAAGCACAGTATCAATATCAGAATGATCCAAACTACAAAACAGTGGTTTGTATTCGCCAAGATGTGCTGGCACCATGAGTTTCAGTTTGACACAGTCTCCCACCCTGGGAACCCCAGCCATTAAGACTTAACTTTCTAAAAGGCAATAAAATCACTTAGCAATGGCTCTTTTTAGTGTAAGGAGGCACATCACTCTCCACGGAGAGCCTGGGTAACTGACACTTGCTCCAGTTCTCTGGTCCACGATGAGGAGGTTTATGCAAACCAAAGGCCAAGTTTGCTGAGAGGCCAAAGAAAGACTGACAAATCCAATTTATCAGAAAGAAACATTTAATACAGACTTATGAACAGAAGCCATGCCTTGGGAAGCGGAGAGACAGTGGATCCCTGTACCCACCCTCCAGAAAGTACTTTTTACATAGCAAGGTTTTGTTGGTGAAATACATAGCCGGTCATGTCTCAGATCCTCTGCAAAACTCATGACTAGTGGAAAAGCTAGATGAGCGTCTTTATGAGGGGTTAACTGTGCTACAAGGCCTTGTTTCTTGACCTTGCTGCAGAACACCTTGATCTACAGGAGTCAAACATTGGTCATTAGGACAGTTTCACTTCAAGGTGGCATCCCTCTTGCCATACAACAGGCTGTTCTCTTTTTCTCCACCCCTCAAAACCGGTCCTGACAATTCACGTGCCCTCCTTTTCTGCAATAGTCCCTGTGCCTAGTTGAAGAATGCTTGATATTGCATAGCTTTAGCAACAGTGCATTGGCTCCATTGGAGCTGCCACAACAACAGTAAAGGCAAAGCAAGGCAGTAAACAACATATGCGTCTAATATTGAAACCAAGAAGTAGCTTCATCCAAACCAGCCCAAAGCCAGTCATTCAAAAGAGGGGTTTGGTCTGAAAGAGTGGTTATTTGGGTTTTCACATCAGTCATTAATTTAGTGATGGTATCTGATTCATCAGGAATATAAACACAGCATTCAGTTTTTATGATTGCACAGCCCCCCTCGTGAAGCTGTGAGTATGTCTAAAGCCATGTGATTTTGGAGGACAGCCTTTCTCATGAGACAGACTTCATGTTTCAGAAAGAGATTCCCATGTGGCTATCATTAAAAGTCTTCTTTGTATAATTTGTTAGAGCTTCCACATGCTAAATAACATCTTTAATTCCAGTTGAGGATGGAAAATAGAGGCTAAGTTGCTATATCAATAAAAAACAGATTGGGCCCAGTGGGATTCCAAATGAGGAAAATTCCCAGACTTTGAAAGAATGTGAAATATCTGACCTTGCACCCATGTATAACCCAAAGAACATATAAATTTGTGCCATGCATCCAAGAAGTTCCAGGTGGGCCAACCAAGACCCATTCTGTAGCATGCCAATCTATACTTTTAATATTATAATATATAAACATCTGTCTCTTGGTGTCGATCCTATATCCCTTGTTCTATTTGGACAGATAGATTTAGAGTTACTCTTTTCTTCCCAATATAGGGGAGCAAGTTGACTAGGCTGGCCAAAAGATAGTTAACCAAGTAAATTCATCCAACATTTGGGTTATATCATTGCAATATCAGGTCATTTCATTCTTTAACTGAGTGTTCCAGGTGGAGAGTGAGCTATTTTTATTGACAGAAAAACTCCTCCCATGTCCTTTCTCAGAAAGAATAGTATTAATGGGGCATTAGTTTACTTTATTTCTAGTCACATTGATTCAATATCATCATGTAAATGTGGAAAGCAGTAATATATTCCTGGTATTCTAGCTCTCATCCTAGGAACGGAGCTACCCATCACTATTGGCCAGAAACACCAGAGTGGCATGAGGCTGCATAGCCAACAGGTATTTTTCTGTGAGCCACTGGCATAGTCTTGGTCCATTGTAGGAAAAGGTTTGCTTCATAGGTCATAGCTGGTAATAGTGGTGACAGAACATAACAACTAAAGATGAAAAGAAAGAAACTTAGTGGGTACTGGCAGGAAAGGTCTCCATCTGTTAGGACTACACCAGTTGCTTTATTGAGGGTCATTAACAAAGATGTCGCTCTTGGGTTTTTCAAAGGAGCAGTATACCATCCGTGTTGCTCAGAGGATGAAGTGTCAGCAACTGTAGTTGGAGCAATTTAGTTGGGAGTTCACCGTACCAAAGAACCCACCACCATGCCATGGGGGTGTGGATATTTCACCTGAACACTTATAGCACATGACCATAGGTCTGGTGTTCAGTAAGATCAGTGGTGACCACTCTAACCGTCCAAGATACTCCCTAGTCTCTGGCAGGAAATAGTCTATCAAGCCTGGGGGCATTTGCTATTCTAAGCCCCAGTAGAGTGTCCCCTCCCCTGGTATTATGTCCATTGGCATCTTCCTGTGCAAAGAAGGCTAATTGTCAATGAGGTCTGGGAGCAAAGCTGTTTTCTCAATTGCCCATATATGCACAGTGGTAGGTGTTGGGGGCAGTTGTCCCAACCGGTCATATGGGGCAGGTGTCCTCCCTCTGGCTGAATTTAAAGAGATAAGGGCTGCAGATAACACATTCATCTACCTGTGCAAGACAGGATTCCCCAGTAAAGTTTGAATTTGTGCTTTTAATAGGCCATTTCTTTCTCTCAATTGACCCTACTGCTTGGGGTTTACATGGGAGGTGAAAATGCCCTGCTCTATCATGTTCCCTGGCCCAATCCTGAGGATCACATCCAGCCAAATGGGTCCCTGAGCCACTGTCAATGTGCAAAGGATATCCATACATAGTACCAAGAGCCCCTAATCCCTTAGTAGTACTGGCTTGATTTGCTCACTTCCAAGGGAAACCTTGCAGCAGTCCAGTAGCAGCATCCACGCAGTTCAATACATACTTTTTACCTTGACTTACATGGAGAGATCCTGTCTATCCACTTGCCAATCATTGACAGGGTAAACAGCCTTATGAATGTGATGAAACCTAGTCTCTACTAAAAATACAAAAATTAGCCAGGCATAGTGGCACTTGCCTGAATCTCAGCTACTCAGGAGGCTAAGATAGGAGAATTGCTTGAACCCGGGAGGCAGAGGTTTTAGTGAGCTGAGATCACGCCACTGCACTCCAGCCTGGGTGAGACTCTGTTTCAAAATAAATAAATAAATAAAAGGAACCATAGGCCAGGCACAGTAGTTCACAGCTGTAATCCCAGCACTTTGGAAGGCCAAGGAGTTACAGTTTCACCAGTGCACCACAATGTAGCAGTTTCTCTTTGTGAGGTATTATCTCGAGTTCTTTGCTTCAAGGCCAAGAGAATTAAGGAGTGTGAACACAAAGGGTGAGGTTCGAGCGAAAGTTTAATAAGCGAATAAGCGAAAGAAGAATAAGCTTTCTTCTTTCTGCCACAGAGTGGTGACCCAGAAGAGGGCTGCCATTTTTATGGTTGAATACAAAGGCTTTTATAAGAAATCAACGAGGGCTGGGGGTCTTATTTGCATAAGGTGTGAATTTCTGGTAGCTCTACCAGATCCTTCTAGTGCGATGTGGGCCCTTAGCTTGAGTTACTGTATATTGCTTTGTTCCTCTTACTGCCCATGTGTCAGGGGATGGAATTTTCCATTGTAGGCATGTCTGGGCAAGTCACCTGTGTAGCCTTTCTCATCTGTGTGGATGTTGGCATGTCTTAGGCAAGGCCCCTTGTGCAAGTTCCCTTACCTATGCTTGCAGGCTGTTCTTTTACTTGAAAGAATTCAACCAAGAACCCATCTTAACTGCCTGTCTTGTTTCTTCCTTTCTCCTCAGAGGCAACCAGATTACTTGAGTCTAGGAGTTCAAGATCAGCTTGGGCAACAAGGCAAAATCCAGTCTGTACAAAGTCCAAAAATTAGCCAGGCATGCTGGCACATGCCTGTAGTCCCAGCTACTTGGGAGGCTGAGGCAGGATGATCATTTATGCCCAAGATGCAGAGGTTGCACTGAGTCGAGCTCACACCATTGTACTCCAGCAAAAAAAAACAAACAAACAACTGCAACATTATTCAATTCCCAGGTCTACCGCCATTTGCCAGGTATCCTCTGGTTCATGTACAGGTCAGATGGGGCTTTGAAGCAGAAAAAATGAGAAACATCACCACTCACCCAGTCCTGCAGCTGAAACAGGCTTTGAGCTGGACAGATGATATGCACCTTTGCCGGTTCCTCAATAGTTGCACTTATTTCAGCATACTCCCAAGCAGTTTGTATTGTTTAATGTTGACAACTTGACTAGGGGCAGGGAGTAGTATGGGTTCCCATTTTGCCTCTCTCCTGAAAATGCCTTTACTATACATATCTTCAATCTGAGTTATGCCACTGAATTTTGCAAAGTCCTTCCTAACAGAATATCCATGCTCAAAATGTTTTCTGGAATAGAGGGAATAAACACCATATACAGGGCAGGGAGAGCTTTTCCAATACCTAGATGTATTAAAGTTCTTTTTATTGGGATCCTAAGGCCCTTGTAACCATCAATGGCAGCCCACTGACAGCTATTTCTGGATTTCTATGGATTAAAGTACATTTTGTCCTATTGTTCAAATATGGGATTGACCTTGGCCCCACTCTTAATCTTGGGGTCAGGGTGAGATTCACCCCTGATAGGCCAGGGCATTAGAATAAAGGTTTGAGTCATCTTCCTCATCTGATGGAGGGGAAGAAGGGAAAAGACAAAACTGCCGTTCAGGCTTTAATTCCCTCTATAAGGCTACTAATACAGCATTAGGCTGTTTGTCTTTCTCAGGGTGTTCCACCTCCCAGTAAATCATGCCACATTTGCTTATTCATGACTTATTGGTCTCCTTCCCCCTTCTCAGTGGGGTTTTCTTTGTCCTCTTTGTTAGTCCTTGTCAGATTACCAGGTGTACTCTGTCCCTGGCTTTCTTGGTTTCTTCCAAAACTATGATGGCTTCTCCCACATTATATACATCTTTTTCCACTATAGGACTCAACAATGACAGCAAAGGGCTATGCCATTCTCTTCATGCACCCCATGGCAATCTATTTTTCATCCCAGCAGTGAAAGCTGCTTTATCTGGTCCCATAGAAACCTGAGCATAGATGGTTTGCCTCAGTCCCAATTCTCAGAGAAGCCCCTGGGGTCTCTTTGATTGACTGCTAAGAGTTTAACCCTCTTGGTAAATCTCCTTCATTAGACCAAACCTCTCTTATAGCTAGAATGATCCAGTCCATGAAGTTATGATTCCCTTGTGTTTGCCTCGCATTAGCAAGGTATTGCTGCAGGGCTGAGTGGGTGGTGATGTTTCTCATTTTTTTCTGCTTCCTTCTTGGCTAAGAAAATACCATCATCCACTATGTCCCAAGTGGTGAAGGGTTGCCTAGGTAGCTGTTTAAAGGTCTTTGTAATCTCTTAAGAGTTCAGCAGCAGTATATCCTGAGAGTGAGCATCTCCTGTATCAGCTGATCCCATTTTGCTACAGGTATTGAGCCTTAGCTTTCCTTTGCATGAGAGGGCAAGCTTGCCAATGCTCCTCATCCCCTCATCATCATCAGTGACCTCTATATCATCATGGTCTTCCTATTTGTAATATTTCCAAAAATTCCATATATTTATATTCCAATCAGGCTTAGTTACAATAGCCTTGATTTTTTTTGTGATTTCCAGTTCTTCCCCTAAATAGACAAATCTACATGCTAATATTTCAGTCTTTGTTTCTTGCTCCTTGATTTTGTCCACCAGGTTTGAGGCAAGGAGAGAAGTGGAAAGGCTCATGTTCTCCTCTAGCCATTTAATTTGTGCTTCTGCTGCTAGCTGGGCTCCTGTAGTCAAAGGAGTGGCCCAAAGAACCAGCCCAAAGATGCAACCACTGCACTGTCTGCTTGCATCCCTTCCTGACCACAGTGTGATGTATGGTTCTCAGTTTGGTTAACAATCATTTTAAACTCTCTGGAATTTTCAGAGCATCCTCACCTTTTACATGTTTGTGGACTCACACAGTAGTCCACAAGCTATAAACAGTGAGCCACACCATTCAAAATAGAAGAGGCTGGCTACCTGGGATTTGATGCCTCATTCTCTTTACCCATTTCTTGATCTCTCAGCTCCTGGTAGGCTTACATATCTCTTTAAAAAAATCCCAGGTAGCTGGCCCTTGCTCCAATTTACTGTTTGACAGTAAGCAACTGGATCCATGCAAAGCTACCCTCAAAGGCCAAGAGAGCTGAGAGACCGAAGAAAGAGGCTGGCAAATCCATTTTCTCAGAAAGAAATATTTAATAAGGACTTAGGAACAGAAGCTATGTCTTGGGTGGATGGGAGATGATGGATCCCTGTGCCCACCCTCCAGAAAGTGTCTTTTACATAGAAGGTTGAGAGAGCTGTTCTGAGAGACAGCCACAATGCACTCTTACAACAGAGCTTCCAGGGATAGGATCCAGATGAATATTGCCTTTATAAGGATGCTGTAGACATGGGATATTCCTTGGAATATCCTGCCTGATAAGAGTGTCACCTGGGAGCCTTAGGTCATACCAGATACTTCATGCTAACAATGTGCCTTAGGAGAGGGTGAGCACAGCAATTGTGACACATTGCATTGAATTCAGTGTTGACCCCTCTTAGCAGAAAGCAAAACCAGACTGAACTCAGCTGACACCTTCCCATGGAGGGAGTATTTAAACCAGCCCTAGCTAGAGGAGAATTGCCTGTCTTGGCAGTTAGAACTTCAGTTCCAGCTAGCCTCACCACTGTAGGCTAAACTGCTCCAGAACCCTAAATAGCTGTCCCAGCTAGTACCTCAGCAGGCTGGGGAAGCTAAGGGAATATTTGTGTCACACCTCCCCTAACCCCAGGCTGCACAGCTCATGGCTCCAAAAGAGGTTCCTTCCTTCTGCTTGAGGATATGAAGGAAGAGTAAAGAAGACTTTGTCTTGCATCTCAGATACCAGCTCAACCACATCAGGATAGGGCACCAGTCAGAATTATGAAGCCCCCTTTTCAGGCCCTAGCTCCTGGACAACATTTCTAGACACACCCTGGGCCAGAAAAGAACCTGATGCTTTGAAGGGAAAGGCCCAGTCCTAGTAGGGCCCATCAGGTGCTTACCAAAGAGCCTTTGGGCCCTGAATAACAAGCAGTGATACCCAGGCAGTACACCATGGGCCTTGGGTGAGACTGTGTGACTTGCTGGCTTTGGATGAGACTCAGCACATTCCCAGCTATAGTGGCTAAGAGGAGAGACTCCTTGTGCTTTAGAAACATGGAAGGAAAAGTAAAGGGAACTTCGTTTTTCACCTTAAGTATCAGCTAGACCACAGAAGAGTAGAGCACCAAGTGGGCCCTTAGGTCCCCAATTCCAGGCCTTGGCTCTTAGATGGCATTTCTGGACCTGCCTGGAGCCATAGGGAAACCCAGTGCCCTGAAAGGTGAATCCCAGGCCAGGGAGCATTCATCAAAAACTGACCCAAGAGCCCTTGGGCATTAAGGGAATATTGACAGTAGCTTGGCAGTACTCCTCATTTGCCTGTGGGAGTGCTGGCCACAGGGTGAGGCTTCCCTGCCTCTGGAGGAGGGAGGGAAGAGGGGAAAGGACTGCATCTTATAGTTTAAGTGCCCACTTAGCTGCAGTACAATAGAACACCAGGTAAACTTCTAAGGTTTTTTACTCCAGACCCTGGCTCCTGGATGGCACCAGTGGACCCATCCAGGGCCTAGGAGAGCTTACAACCCTGAAGGGAAGAACACATACCTGGCTAGCCTTGCCACCTGCGGATTGTAGAATCCCTGGATCTTGAATGAACATAGATGGTAGCCAGGTTATGATTACAGTGGGCCCTGGGTGAGATCCAGTGCTGTGCTGGCTTCTGACCCAGCACAGTTCCAGTGGTGGTGGCCACCACCCCCAGTGATACTTCACCACTAGTTCCAGGTGGCTTAGAACAGAGAGAGAGAGAGAGAGATTTTGTTTGTTTGGGAGAAAGTAAGGGAAGAGAACAAGTAATCAAGAGAATTCTTCCAGAACTTATCCAAGATTAACAAAGCAGTACCTGTATGAATCTGCAAGAACCACAGTGTTACTGGGTTTGAGTTGCCCTCTAATGCAGATACAGCTTACAGCACAACACCCAAGTCCTTTCAAATACCTAAAAAGCCTTCCCAAGAAGGATGGGTACCAATAAGCTCAGACATGAAGACTACAATAAATATCTAACTCTTCAATGCATAGACACAGACAATCAATAAGCATCAAGACCATACAGGAAAATGTGACTTCACCAAATGAACTAAATAAGGCACCAGGGACCAATCCTGGAGAAAGAGAGATATGTGACCTTTCAGACAGAGAATTCAAAATAGCTGTTTTGAGGAAACTCAAAGAAATTCAAGATAACACAAAGAAACAATTCAGAATTCTATTAGATAAATTTAACAAAGAGATTAAAATAATTAAAAAGAATCAAGCAGAAAGTCCATAGTTGGAAAAATGCAATTGACATACTGAAGAATGCATCAGAGTATTTTAATAGCAGAATTGATCAAATGAAAGGAACAATTAGTTAGCTTGAAGACAGAGAAGAAAAAAGAAAAAAGAATAAAAAACAATGACGCATGCTACAGTATCTAGAAAATAGCCTCAAAAAAGAAAGTCTGAATTATTGGCCGTAAAGAAGAAGTAGAGAAAGAGAGAGGAGTAGAAAGTTTATTCAGGACAATAACACAGAACTTCCTGAACCTCTATTGATGACAGAAAAATATCAATACCCAAGTGCAAGAAGGTTACCCAACACCAAGCAGATTTAACTCAAAGAAGTCTAGCTTAAGGCATTTAATCAAATTCCCAAAGATCAGGGATAAAGAAAGGAACCTAAAAGCAGCAAGAGAAAATAAATAAATTACATACAATGGAGATCCACTATGTTGGGCAGCAGACTTCAGGAGAAAATTTTACAGGCCAGGAAAGAGTGGCATGACGTGTTTAAAGTACAGAAGGAAAATAACTTTTATCCGAGAATAGTATATCCAGTGAAAATATCCTTCAAACATGAAGGGGAAATAAAGACTTTCCCAGACAAACAAAAGCTGAGGGATTTTATTATCAACACCAGACCTGTCCTACAAGAAATGCCAATGGGAGTACTTCAATTGGAAAGAAAAGACATGAGTGAGCAATAAGAAATCATTTAAAGGAACAAAACTCACTGCTAAGAGTAAGTAGACAGAAAAACAATACCATAACACTGTAAATGTATATAAACCTTTTAAGTAGAAAGGCAATTTGATGAACCAATAAAAAACAGTAACTACAACAACTTTTCAAGACAGATAGTAAAATAAGATATTTTAAAACAAACAAAAAAGGAAACAGTGGGGGGATGAAATTAAGGTATAGAATTTTTACTAGCTTTCTTTTTGCTTGTTTATGCAAAAAGTGTTAAGTTGTTATTAACTTAAAATAATGGGTTATAAGATAGTATTTGGAAGCCTCATAGTCACCTCAATTTAAAAACATACAACAGATATACAAAAAAATAAAAAGTGAGAAATTAAATCATACCACCAGAGAAAATCAACTTAACTTCCAGAAAGACAGGAGAGAAATAAAGAAAAAGAAGAATACCACAAAACAACCAGAAAACAAATAACAAAATGGCAGGAGTAAATTCTTACTTATTAATAATGACATTTACTGTAAATGGACTAAACTCTCCAATAAAATGACATAGAGTGTCTGAATGGATTTTTTAAAAAGAGACAATAATCTGTTGCCTGCAAGAAACATACTTGCACTTCGATGTTTGTTGCAGCACTGTTTATAATAGCTAAAATCTGGAAGTAACCTAAGTGTCTATCAACAGATGAACAGATAAAGAAAATATGGTATATATACACAATGGAGTACTATTCAGCCACAGTAGAGAAAGAGATCTTGTCATCTGCAACAACCGTTTGGAACTAGAGGTTGGAATTTCCTTATGTTAAGTGAAATAAGCCAGGCACAGAAAGACAAACATCACATGCTCTCACTTTTTGTGAGAGGTAAAAAGTAAAACAATTGAACTTATGGCAATATAAAGTAGAAGGATGGTTACCAGAGGTGGGGAAGAGGAGTTAGGGTTGGAGGGTTGAGGAGTGTGGGTGAGAAGTGGGGAAGGTTAATGGGTACAAAAAGTAGAAAGAATGAATAAGAACTAGTATTTGCCAGCACAACAGGATGACTATAGTAAAAAATAATTTAACTATACATTTTAGAATAACTAAGAATTAATTGACTTTGTTTGTAACATGAAGGATAAATGCTGGAGGTAATGGATACTTATTTATTGTGATGTGATTATTATGCATTGCACACCTGTATAAAAATATCTTATTTAACCCATAAATATATACCCACACAAATTAAAAATAAAAATTCAAAAATATGCAATACTAATGCTGTATAACATGAATGAACCTTGAAGACATTATGCTAAGTGAAAAAAGTCTGTCACAAAGGATCACACATTGTATAATTTCATTTATATGAAATGTCCAGAATAGTCAAATCTGTAGAGTAAAAACATTGATTAGTGGTTGCCTAGGACAAGGGGGGAATGGGAGGATTATGGGGGAGGATGATGACTAAAGGATATGGAATTACTTTTTAGGATAATAAAAATGTTCTAAAATAGATTGTGGTGATGGTCATTAAACTGTACTCTTTAAATGAATAAATTGTATGATATGTGATTATATCTCAAATATATTTTAAAACTCTTTTTTAATAAATAAAGATAAACATTTAGAGAATTTTCTAAAAAGCAATTATTTGTCCAAAAAATCATACAGGTTTATTATTCACTTCCCCTATCATTCTCCCACCCACAAGAAAAGAACTAGCACTTGTTGAGCACCTCATTAGTGCCAGGCAATTCTGGTTCCAACTCCGCCAAGGTCATACAACCAATAAAAGGGGAGACCAGGTCCCTTGAGGAAGGACCCTGCTACATTGCCAAAAATGTATACTGTTTATCTTTCTCCCAGCCATCCCCAAAGGGACCTGCAGCCTTTTGTCAGAGGAACTGTGCAATGGGGAAAATGAGATAATCAGATTTTTCAAGGATGACTGGACATTGGCTTTGAACTGATACTAATTTCAGGAGACCCAAAATATTACTGTGGCCTGCCAGTCAGAGTAGGGGATTATGGCTGTTAGGTGAGGGGATAATTAATTTTATGTCCTAACTTGACTAGGCTGCAGGGTTCTCAGATAAACATCATTCCTGCATGTGTCTATGAGATTGTTCCTGGATGAGATTAGCATTTGAATTGGTGAACTCAATAAAGTAGATGGCCCTCTCCAATGCAGGGGGGCATTATCCAATCTGTTGAGAGTCTGAATAAAGCAAAATGTGGAGGAAGGAGGAATTTGCCCCTTTTTTTCTGCCTCACTATTTAAGCTGGGACATCTCATATCTTCTGCCCTTGAACTGAGGTTTACACCACCGGCACCTCTGTTTCTCAGGCCTTCAGACGTGGACTGAATTACAACACCAGCTTTCCAGAGTCTCCAGCTTACAGATGACAGACTGTGGGAATTCTCAGCCTCCATTATTGTGTGAGCCAATTCTTCATAATAAATTCCTCATTTCTCTCTCTCTCTCTCTCTCTCTCTTCCTCCCTCGCTCTCATTTTCTCAGCAAATCCCTGACTAATATAGGTGATCAATGGAGTTTAGCTAGTTCCACCTCACAGTAGACCCAGCGGGTCCCTGAACCCATCCTGTGGTTATTTGCCTACTTCTAGAATGCATGATTGGAATAGACGTACTCAGCAGCCTGCAGAATCCCCACATTGGTGGAATTCTAGACTGAAATTCAAGTCTGTTCTTTCCACTGTGAGAGAGCAAAAGACCAAAGTACTCACATGGGTGCCCGCAGCCCTGGAATTCATTCCTACTTTCTACATAATAAATTTATGTCTGGGTATCTGGTTTCTCAGAGATGAACAGAAGCAGGAGATTAGATGGAGACACAAATTAGACAGAGACATACTGATGTCAGCAGTGAGGGATAAACCCTGACAACCCATAGTGAGACAAAACCCACAGATGGGAGGCAGGAACTCAGGAGCAGAGCAGCCTGCTGAGGATGGGCAGAGATGCTACCTGCCTCCACTGCCCTCAAGGGCACACCTCAGAGCAGAGTGTCCCTTCTCAAACTTGAGCATGCATGAGAAGCACTGGGGGGCTTGTTAAAGCACAGATTGCTGTGTTTCACCCCCAGAGTTTCAGATGCAGCAGGTCTGGGGTGAAGTCTACACTTACATTTCTGAGAAATTGTGTTCTAACAAGTCCCCGGGTTGGGGGTTTGCTGATGCTGCTGGTCCAGGGGCCACACTTTGAGAATCCCTGGCATATACTGGTGTTCCCAATAACGGTCCTGAATCTTTTAAACAAGATTAGATTAAAAGTTTTATTTGAAACAACTGTATTGGTATAAAAATTGACATAATATAGGCTAGATTCATTATTAGGTATTCATTAATATTATGTTTTTTTCTTCTGATTTTGAAAGTAATTAAAACACTTTCATGGGTCCCTAAAAGTCTCTCTGGCTCTAGGCACAGTGCCTGCTCCACCTAATAGAAAAATCGGCCCCGAGAACCTGAGGAAGGAAGAAGGGATGGATCAGCGAAGCACTCTGCTACCCTCTGCAGGTCCTGGTAGAAAAGCATCAAAAGCAAAGAAATAATAAAACCCTACTGGGGAAAAGTCATCCTTACATTAGCTGGTATTTGTTAGGGAATTGTCAGGTGCAACTTGCAAAAACATCTTGTCGAATTTCCACAGCTTTCATGTCCACAGACCTCCAGTGGCCCCAGAGTTTAGTCTAAGTTCACCCAAGCCGTTCAGGGCAGCCCAGGGATATGTACCCACTCAGCCTGGCTCTTCCCTGCCTGCCAAAGAGGTGAGGCCACAGCGTGTGGGGTGAGTGGGACCTCTGCTCCCTGTCACCATCCGAATATTACTTTCTACACCCACAATCTGCCTCGCATGGAAAATAAACATCAGTGACTAATAAATTTGAAGTCAAAATCTAATGTATTTCTACAATTCCATGAATACGCTTTCCTTTGCCTCTATAAAGATCAGAGTTTTTGTGACATTTTCCCCCTTCTATTTTAGTTCTTTCTGGCTGTGCATTCTGTTTAGTTTATTACAAAAATATCATAAACTAGGTTGTTTATAAACAACAGAAATTTATTTCTCATGGTTCTGGAGCTGGGAAGTCTAAGATCAAGGTGCCAGCTGCTGCAGTGTCTGCTGAGAGCCTGTTTCCTGGTTGATAGATGACCGTCTTCTGACTGTGTCCTCACTTGGAGGAAGTGGGAGGGAGCTCTCTGTGGCCTCTTTTATAAGGGCACTAATCCCATCCGTGAGGACTCCTCCCTCATTCCCTAATCAACCCCAAGGTCCCTACCTCCAAATATCATCACCTTGAGGGTTAGGATTTAAACATATGAATTTTGGGGGGACACATTTAGTACATTGCACCTTCAAACTGAGAGATTGCTTAGTGGCATCCCTGCATTTCTATCCCATTAGTGTTGTGCTGCTGACCTCAGTGGCAAAGGCTAAGCCTCCGCTCCAGTTGGTCCACTTTGCAAATGCTGTACTGTCAAATATTGCATTTGCACAGGCAGGTTCCTTCTTCCCCTGAAAATTCAAATGAGGCCACAGACACCTGGCAATTTCAAATGCACCTCATTTTCCTCAGCTCTTACTCTTTTCTGTGCCTGAGAGGGACTCAATGGGTGGGGGAAGGTGACAATTTGCATTTATATAGAATCCCAGCTTTAAGTTAATTAATCAAAACACTAAGCTACCCTGACAAATCCTTCAGGGAAAGCAGAAAGCTAAACCCTGCGACACCTTGTTTGAAATAATGATTGAGGCTGCGGCAAAATCTCACAACAGGCCCCCTGAAGCTACCTACTACCTGCGGAAAATCTGTAGGAGGACTTTGTTCATTTATTCCAACAAGATGATTTTCCTTTCTGCTTCTCCTATCTCCACCCACCTCTGTACCCACTCCCCAGGCAAAAACACTCCATGATTAAAGAGAGAAAATATGCTCAGGAGGAAGAGAGGTGTTTCCTAAAGTAAATGAGAAAAGTAAAACAATCCATGCCCGCCCTAGGGTGGGCTGAGGCAGAGTGCCAGGCCCCACGCAGTGGACACACACCAAGCTGCCCTGACACCAGCAATCACTCCCTGTGGGTTCCTCACGACTCACTGTGGAAGTCTGTGAGGAAACCACCGTGGGAAGAACGGGCAGGCCGGGGCAGAAATTTGATAAAAGACAGAATTCAGCAAGAAATTAATATGCAATGAACACTGGGGTGGCCCCCAAACTGTCCATGGAATAATTACCTTAGGGGAATAGGATGGAGAAGGAGGTGGACAGAGGTGCAGACATTCTTCACTTTATATTCTTCCAGAGGTTTGAAATACTGCTGGCCCTTGAATAACGTGGTTGGAAGCCTCTGTGCTTCTCCTTCCACCTCCTTCACCTCCTCCACCTTTGCCACCCCTGAGACAGCAAGACCAACTCCTCCTTCTCCCTCTCTTCCTCCACGGCCTGTTCAACGTGAAGACAAGGATGAAGACCTTTAGGATGATCCAGCTTCACTTAATGAAGAGTGAATATACTTTCTCTTCCTCATGATTTTCTTAATACCATTTTCTCTTTTCTAGCTTATAGTTTATAATGCATATAACATCCTATACATGCATTAATCAACTGTTTATGTTATTAGTAAGGCTTCAGGCCAGCAAGTAGCCTATTAGTAGTTAAGTTTTGGGGGAGTCAAAAATAATACATGAATTTTCAACTGCATGGAGGGGAGGTCATGCCCTTAACTTCTGTGTTGTTCAAGGGTCAACTATACTGTTTTTGTTAAACAAGGATTGTGGATTGCTTTTACCACCAAAAAAAAAAAAGAGCATTATAAAAAATAAATTATGGCCAGGCGTGGTGGCTCATGCCTGTAATCCCAGCACTTTGGGAGGCTGAGGTGGGTAGATCATGAGGTCAGGAGTTCGAGACCAGGCTGACCAACAAAGTGAAACCTCATCTCTACTAAAAATACAGGCACATGCCTGTAATCCCAGCTACTCAGGAGGCTGAGGCAGAAGAATTGCCTGAACCTGCGAGGCTGAGGTTGCAGTGAGCCAAGGTCGTGCCACTGCACTCCAGCCTGGGCGACAGAGTGACACTTTGTCTCAAAAATAAATAAATAAATAATTTTCAGCTACTGCATAAAAGAAATTAAATTATAGCTACAGGAAAACTCCAGGGGCGGTGGGGGGCGGGGGTAGGAATTGTAAGAGCAGAGAAGCTAGAATTAAAGGATCCAAGTTCCTTATCACAGCACTGTTTACAATAGCAAAGACTTGGAACCAACTCAAATGCCTATCAACCATAGACTGGATAAAGAAAATGTGGCACATATACACCATGGAATACTATGCAGCCATAAAAAAGGATGTATTCATGTCCTTTGCAGGGACATGGATGAACCTGGAAACCATCATTCTCAGCAAACTGACACAAGAATAGAAAACCAAACACCGCATGTTCTCACTCATAAGTGGGTGTTGAACAATGAGAACATATGGACACAGGGAGGGGAACATCACACACTAGGGCCTGTTGGGGGTGGTGGGGGGCTAGGGGAAGGATAGCAGGGGGTGGGGGGATTGGGGAGGGATAATAGGAGAAATACCTAATGTAGATGATGGGGGGATGGATGTAGCAAACCACCATGGCACATGTATACCTATGTAACAAACCTGCACAATCTGCATATGTACCCCAGAACTTAAAGTATAATAAAAATAAAAATTGATTTGCATCCACATTGTTCCTATAAATAGGATCCCTGATATTAGAATCATTAGACTTTTATTTAGGGATTGCATAAGATGTTTTTCAGACCCTAAATTCTAGCAACCAGTTTGAAAGACCCCACAAAGAAACGGGATGAGCATGTGAGCACAGCTGCTTCATCTCCCTGTCCCATGACTTCACCCTGCACTCTTCAACCAATCAACACTCTCCCCCCTTTGACCCCCTCCAAAACCCTTAAAAACTCTAACCCCCAACTCCTCAGGGAGATGAATGTGAGGTTCCCTCCCATCTCTTTCAGTGAGGCTACGATTAAAAATCTTTCTCTGCTGCAACCCAGGGTCTCAGTGTAATGACTTGCTGTGTGCATCAGACAATGAGCCTATTACAGTTATGCGAGTTTAAGGCTCATTGGGGAAGTGCCCCTCCATGCTTACCCATCTGCTGAAGTTGACAGGACAGAGGCTTAGGTGCTGGCAGACCAGATGGGGTGAAGGGGCAAGGGTTACACAGAGAGAACTGGAAAGCAGGGGGCTTTCCAACTAGAGGGATAGAAGGAAAGCATCACTAGTGGTCTAGTGACACAAAGAGGCCAGGCTGCCCAGCTAGGTGGGGTCTACAGAAGGTGGCTGGTGTAACAGAAGAGGCATCAACAAAAAGTCAGGTTCCATGCCCCTGCCCTCCTGACTGACACCACCCTGCAGCAAGTAAGAGAGGCTGAGGGACAGACTGGGGAGATGTGGCTCAGGCCTGATGATGGGCACTTCAGATGTCAGAGTGGGTAGTTCAGACTTGATCCTGCCAGGGGTATCTTCTCTCTTGTTCTGAGCAATATAACTGCTCAATGGGTTCATCTTGCTCACTGCCCAGATAGAGCTGATTTATCAAGACAGGGGAATTGCAATAGAGAAAGAGGAGTTAGCTAAACAGAAGACCAGAGTTTACTCAAATCAGCCTCCCTGAAAACCCAACTATGGTTTTTTAACAATAGTTTGGTGGGCAGGGGCTAGGGAAGGGGTGCTGTTGATTTGTTGGGGATGTAATCATAGGGTCATGGAAAATAGTCCTCATGTGCTGAGTCAGCTTCTGGGTAGGGGCCATGGGTCCGGGGGAGGTCCTCTGGTTGCCATAAATACAAAAAATCAAAAAGACATCTCAAAAGGCCAATTTTAGGTTTTACAATAATGATGTTACTTATAGGAGTAACGGAGGAAGTAACCTCCAGAACGAACAATGGCTGGTAATCATTTAATTATGTCTGCATCTTAGCAGAATTTAGCCTCCTCTAATAATCCTAACCTTCCTAACCTTGTGGCCTTTCATCAGTTTCACAGAGGTGGTTTAGTTTTGGGAAGGGCTAT
Source organism: Cheracebus regulus (assembly GCA_963574635.1). Taxonomy (NCBI): domain Eukaryota; kingdom Metazoa; phylum Chordata; class Mammalia; order Primates; family Pitheciidae; genus Cheracebus; species Cheracebus regulus. The sequence goes on from CAUYQU010048108.1 coordinate 108,889, forward strand.
TATCATTTGCCTTAAGGTTAAACCAGAAACTAAATTTCTTCAAAAGTTAGCTTGGCCTATGCTCCAGAATGACCAAGGTTAATTTGGAGTTTAAAAGCAAGATGGAATTGATTAGATCAGATCTCTTTCATTGTCATAATTTTCTCACTGCTATAAGTTTTGCAAAGATGGTTTCAGCAATCCAGGGTGATTTGCATAACAGATATCCTGTTTTTTTTTTTTTTTTTTTTTTTTGTTTTTTTTTTTTTGAGATGGAGTTTCACTCTTCTTGGCTAGGCTGGAGTGCAATGGTGCAATCTTGGCTCATTGCAACCTCTGCCTCCCAGGTTCAAGGGATTCTCCTGCCTCAGCTTCCCAAGTAGCTGGGATTACAGGTGCCTGCCACCATGCCCAGCTAATTTTTTGTATTTTTAGTAGAGATGGGGTCTCATCATGTTGGCCAGGCTGATCTTAAACTTCTGACCTCAGGAGATCCATCCACCTTGGTCTACCAAAGTGCTGGGACTACAGGCGTAAGCCACACTCAGCCATTTAAAAAAATTTTTTTTAAAGACATCATCTTGTTCTGTTGCTCAGGGCAAGCACAGTGGCACAATCATGGCTCACTGCAGCCTCAGCCTTCCAGGCTCAAGTAATCCTCCCAAGTAGCTGGGACTATAGGCACATACTACCACGCCTAGCTACTTTTTCACTTTTTATTTTTTTAGGGATGGTTACTGGCCCGGGGCGGGGTGGGTCTCACTATGTTGTCCAGGCTTGTCTTGAACTTCTGTACTCAAGAGATCCTCCCACCTCAGTCTCTCAAAGTGCAGGGATTACAGGTGTGAGCCTCTGTGCCTGGCCTCAGATTAGCCTTCCTTTATGTGTTTCTAAAATGTTCCTCCTGCTTAACTTGCTTCCAGGACTTCCAGGTGTCTCTGCCTCGTCCATCCTTTATGTTAGTGCTCAAAATATCTACCAATTTTCACTTCCTCGTTGGTTTCCTGTGATTATTTCTAAAGTTTGTGGCCAAGTTATTAGCCTCTCATTTCATTTAAAAAGTCAAAACATGCTTATCTGCCTCACCCCAAATATGGGAATTATACGAATGGTCCCCTGTGATTAGAACTTCCTGTTGTGTCTCCCCTGCATCTAATCAGGAAAGCATCAATCTTTGACAATCACTCATCCTGGAGGCTCTGTTTCCTCTGTATCATTCATTCCCTGTTGCTTCCCTGAACATAGCATTAGCCCGTGTTAGACCAGATAACCTGGAGCCCATCAGCAGGCTCCAACACAGACTGCTGTAAACAGAGACTGGATGTTGGCTGAACTCCAAGGAGGGTCTGCAGCCTTTCTGTGGGTGCAAGCACTTGGGAGGAAAACTTGGTTGTGGCAGCAGTCAAGACGGGATCCAGAAGTGAACATTGAAGCCTTCGGTTGTTGCTGCTGTGCTCCCCTTTACCCGCCTCCCACCCCCGAGATGACTATGTTAATTTTCAAAAGTAAAATAAGAGGTTTCCTCCAAAAGTTTAACCCAAAATTTAAGTATCATATTTAACTCATAAAAGCATTACTTAGTAACTGGAAGAGTAGGTACAAGGTGATTGCTGTTACTAGATTCAGAACTCACAGGATTCCCTAACCCACATAACCAAAGATTTGAGAACTGCTGGTCTTCCTGCATGTTCCATGGTTGAAATAAAGGGATTTTTGTTTTCTTATTTAAGAAAGTGAGACAAACGGTGACCAAGATGGAAATAAAAAGGCGAAAGCTGAAAAGCAGTAGTTATAAGAATCAAACAAAAAAAGAAATAATAGACAGACCTCAGTCATCAATGAAAAGTGTACCTTGTATATGTAACTGATAAATTCACTTTTGGGAGAGAAAGAGTGTGTGTTCTTTTCAGATGAATAAGGTAGTTCCAGGTTGTGTAGCAGTATTTTCTGAGATGAGGAATAAACAGATGAAACAGACATTTCAGTGAGGTATGAAAATTAGGACATTTGAATCCCTGTATAGAGTTGCCAGGTGAAACATAGAATATGACACCCAGTCATATTTCAATTTCAGATAAATAATGAATAATTTTTAAACCCAAGTATGTTCCAAATGTTATATATTAAAGATTATTCATTATTTATATGAAATTCAAATTTAACTGAGCATCTTATGTTTTTATTTGCTAAATCTGATAACCCCACTAATGCAGAAAAAATTGAAAACAAAAACTCTCATGGAGTTTGGCATGAGAATGGCATTTAGAACACAAGAGAAAGGTCGGTGAGAGGTCGTCCAGTGAACACCACAAAGGGTTTTTTATAGAGGATGTTGAAAAAAAAACATGCAGTAAAGAGCCAGCTTCTTGGTTCTGTGAAAGGCTGGCTTTGTTTCTTAGCAGGATGGAAGCTGCCCTCGCTAACCCCAATTTACAGCCAGATTGGAAAACTCTCTCAGAGTAAAACTAGTCTCCATGAGAACATGCTGGCTCCCAAATACCCAGAGGTTTTTCAAGTGCCAGGTGTGCAGAGCCCAGAGTAAGCACTCAGTGGAAAAGGGCAGGTTGGGTGAGAGGCAGTGGAGGAATTCTCTAAACTTTAGCATCTAAAGAATGAGCAACTATTGCATAAAATAGCAATCCAAAGTGTTCCTATCTGGACTCATTGGCCCATGTTCAATCTTTAAGTTTCAAAATGAACAGATTGGCCAGGCACAGTGGCTCATGCCTGTAATCCCAGCACTTTGGGAGTCCAAGCTAGGCACTTCATTTGAGGCCAGGAGTCTGAGATCAGCCTGACCATCAGGGTGAAACACCATCCCTACTAAAAATTATAAAAATTAGCCAGGCATGGTAGCACACACCTATAATCCCAGCTACTTGGAAAACTGAGGCACAAGAATTGCTTGAACCTGGGAGACGGAGGTTGCAGTGAGCCAAGATCACGCCACTGCACTCCAGCCTACACAACAAAGCACAGACTTGGTCTCAGAAAAAATAAAAATAAAAACATCCTGTGTGGTGGTGAGCGCTTAGTCCCAGCTTTTCAGGAAGCTGAGTTGGGAGAGTTGCTTGAGCCAAGGTGGTAGAGGCTGCAGTGAACTAAGACTGCACCACAGCACTCCAGCCTGGGCAACAGAGCAAGACCCGCTTTCTAGAAAAAAAGAAAAAAAGGAACAGATCTTCGGCCCAAATCACTCATCCTGTTAACAGCAGATCTAGGGACAAGAAGTTCCCAAGCAAGAAACCATCATGTTGTGCCATCCACCTCAGTGCACATTTCCATTCAAGAATTTGCCTTTCTACTTCATAGCTAAGACTTTCATCTTTATAGTACAGAATGAAACCACACTTTTCCAGAGGCATAATTCTTTATGCATTGAGTAATAAAACAATTTACACAGTCTCTGTTTTCTCAGTTCTTTGGTCCAGCTCAGTTGGTTTGCTTTGGAAAACCATCACATTGCAGAATCCTCCCAACTACTCTCCTATTTATTTATGACTATCCAAATGAACTTGCTCCCTGCCAATTTAGATATACTTTAGGTAGAGCTTTTTCATTCCTTGTCCCACTAGGTTGATGAAAAAGTAATTGCAGTTTTTTTCCATTAAAAGTAATGGAAAGAACAGCAATTCCTTTTGTACCAAAATACTTCTCCTTTATCCTGTCCCCATTAAGTGATGGTACCTAACCCATTATTCAAATCTAAGTTACACATTTAGTTGGGAGTTGTATACTTTGGGAGTTCGGATAAAGTTTAATTTCTGGTTATTTTAGTATGTGTCTGTGTCTTTGATGAAGTTTGGAAAGAATCCCAAAGACCTGTGGGCACTTGTCATGTTTTTAAAGCTGCAGGAATCAACAAAGGAATCTGGATCTTGATCACAGTCTCTCCTATGAAAAGGGGAAAATGCATTAACTCGGGCTGGTCTTCCTGTTTTCTCTTGGATGCCCAGTACACCAAGGTCATCACTGAACTCGGGTCTACTGACCTTGAAGCACCAGGCAACACCTTTCAAATGCTATCTAAAGGGATGCCATTGTGATATTGTAAAATGCATGTTTGGTCTTCCTACCCATTTCCTGACATACAACTCCAAAAATTCTTGGAATCTTCAGTGATATATGTCTTTCTGTGTGCCAGCGATCTGACTGATGGTCGGCAGCCCCTAGATAGCTTCAGGGTGGGGGCTGGTCACCAGAAAGACCAAGGTAGGACTAGAGGATGGGGACTTTCAGCCCCAATCCCCACCTCCAGGGAGGGGAGAGGGGCTGAGGTTTAAGCTGATCACCAGTAGCCAGTGGTTTTATCAGTCATGCCCACATAATAAAGTCTCTGTGAAAACTCAAAAGGACAGTGTTGTGAGAGCTTCCAGATAGCTAAAGTCAAGGAGGTTCCTGAAGGGTGGTGTTCCTGGGGAGATCATGGAAGCTTCATGCCTCTTCCTCCATATCTTGCCCCATGCATCTCTTTAACTGTACCTTTGTAATGTTCTTTATCATAAACAGGTAAACATATCTCTCTGAGCCACTCTAGCAAATTGATTGAACCCAAGGAGAGGGTTGTGAGAACTCCAGTTTGTGGCCAGTAGGTCAGAAACACTAGCAAAATAACCTGGAGCTTGTGATTGGCATCAGAAGTTAGGGGTGGGGGCAATTTTGGGGACCAACCCCTCAGCCTGTGGGATCTGACGTTATCTCCAGATAGATAGGTTGGAATCAAACTGACCAGCGGTTACTCAGCTGGTGTCCCCTCCAGAACTGAGTGATTGCTTGCTTGTTGGTGGGGAGACATCGCCACACATGTGGTCACAGAAGTCTTCTGCGTTGATTCTTGTGGCATGAGAGCAGAGGACAAACAGTTTGAGTTTTTCCACACTTGGTCATCATCCATGACAAATTCCCTCATCACAGTCACAATTCCCTCTCCCTCACGGATGCCTTTTGCTGGAGCTCCAGAAGAAGCTATCAGGTTTTAGAACCCAACCTCTTGTTCTTTAGAGGTGTGATGAGCAGAAGTGCCTACTTTGATCCGAGGAAACAGAATAGCAATTCTGAGTACCAGATACTGAGCTAGACAGCTGGGAAGTATGGAGATGGAATTGAGAGAGCTCTTCAAAAGGCCATGAGACCTATAGTTAAGGAATTATAGCACGAGGCAAAACACAAGACATGCTCTTAAAAAGTACAGAATGTTGGCTAGGTGCAATGGCTCTCACCTGTAATCCCAGCACTTTGGGAGGCTGAGTTGGGTAGATTGCTTGAGGACAGGAGCTCCAGACAAGCTTGGTCAACATGGCGAAACCCCACCTTTACTAAAAATACAAAAAATTAGCCAGGGGTGATGGCATATGCCTGTAATGCCAGTTACATAGGAGGCTGTGGCAGGAGAATCACTTGAACCCAGGAGGCAAAGTTTGCAATGAGCCAAGATCGTGCCACTGCACTCCAGCCTGGGCAACAGAGGTGGACTCGATTTTTTTTTTTTTTTTTTTTTTGCTTCAAATAGCTTTATTTCCATTTGGTCCAAGGCTTGTTAGGGTAGTTAGAAAGCTGCCTAGTGGCTGGAGGGAGAGGCTTAGGCAGAAGCCCTGTTATTTTGCAAAAGCCCTTCATAAGTCACTGGGCTCAGTAGGCTCTTAGTCGTGCTTGAGAGTGGGCCTTTCGAAGAGATACTCGCCCAGCCCAGCCTGCGGAGGTTGGTCAGGTGGTCACCCATCTTCTTGATGATTTTCACTTCCTCATCTAGGAAGTGATTCTCCAGGAAGTCACAGAGATGGGGGTCCGTGCGGGCAGAACCGAGAGCATGAAGATCCAAAAGGGCCTGGTTCAGATTTTTCTCCAGGGCCATGGCGGCTTCCATGGCGTCCAGGGTTTCACCCCACTCATCTTGAGCCGGCTTCTTGATGTCCTGAAAGAGAGCGCAGCCGCCACGCTGGTTTTGCATCTTCAGGAGACGCTCGTAGCCCTCGCGCTTCTCCTCGGCCAATTCGCGGAAGAAGTGGCTCACCCCTTCCAGAGCCACATCGTCGCGGTCGAAATAGTAGCCCAGAGAGAGGTAGGTGTAGGAGGCCTGCAGGTACACATGGACCAGGTGGTTGACAGCGGCCTCCACGTCGGTGGAATAATTCTGACGAATCTGGGAGCTCATGGTTGGTCGGCAAAAAGGAGCTAACCACGAAAACGGAGGTTTAAAAAAAAAAAAGTACAAAAAGAGGAATGAAGAAGGAGTAATCAGGATATAGTATTATAGCTTTAAAAATATTCCCGTTTTGACAAAGGTGAAGGTCCAGGCAAGTCAGATATGGTGCAAGGGGGGAAGCAGGTTCTGTCAACAGTCTGTGGTCAGGTGATGCAGGACCTGAACTATCCTGGTCTGACTTTCAAGGTGCTCCTCAGCAGACAGTGAGTCATCTTAGCATCTCCCTCTCGCCCAGGCCCTATGGTTTAACTATCTTCATCCACCCTAGGTACTTTGTCCAGCCACCCACCAGATAGGAAACCTCTTGACCTGTATGAACAGAGAGCTGCTGTAAACTGGCACTCAGCTTTTGCTAGACAGCTCCTGGGGACCAAAAGTCATCTTCCAGACCTAGAGAAGGAAGTTATTTTCCGGGAGGACTACCCTTTAAAAAGCATGACACAGGCATGTCACGGTCATGCCTTCTACGTGACCCCGAAGGAAAGCTGTGAAAGACAAAGCAAGAGTGGAAAGATAAGAACTACCTGAACATGAATGACCTCTTGCACCCTGGTCTGTGGCCAGAGCCTGGCCCAGAGGAGTTGTGTTCCTCTTCCAGTGAATTAGGCCGGCTGTCCACAAACTTTAGGATATAACCCCTTAGATAGGATGTGTGTTTCACATCCTCAACCTCTGCATGTGCTCCTTAAAACTGATTGTCAGGAAAGTTCCCGGGGTAGCTCAGTGGGCTGCTCCTCTGCCTCTTTTTTTTTTTTTTTTTTTTTTTTTTTTTTTTTTTTTTTTTTTGGTGTGTTTTTGTTTTTTGCCAGGGGGGGGTG